>JAMKQA010025752.1:0-22285 GCA_024699735.1 Posidonia australis
AATTTAAACAGATTGGCTTAATAACTGGTATTTTTCTGGCTATAATCTTGTTCATTGGGTTCGGATCCTTCTGTTCTTTATTCACAACAGATGTTGCTGTTTTGGAGATTGCTAGATATGGAATCCTGGTAAGCTATCCATTTCTGAAGGACTTTTAGTTATACTTCTTAAAGGTAGAGAAAGATCTCTGGGTTTCTAACTAACACAAGAGTTCTGCAGTTTGTCACAGCATCTCAGCCAATAAATGCCATTGCATTTGTTCTGGATGGGCTATATTATGGAGTTTTCCAGACTGCGCAGGTTTGCTACAAATTTTTTTTTTTTTTCTTGCGAGGACATTTCCTCGTTAAGTCCTCGCAATTATTTATTTATTATTTTTTTTAAAAAGTTTTGTGATAATATAGCGTGGACATTGCGAAGAAATTACGACTAATAGCGAGGACATAACGAGGACTTTATGTCCTCGCAAAATTTTTTACAAGAATTTTACTAGGAAATTTACTTGCAATTGAAATTTAACGATGATGCATATAGTGAGGACTTATTCTCCTCGCAATGTCCTCGCAAACGTCATTAGCAAGGAAATTGCGAGGACATTGGGAGGACTTAGCGAGGACATTTGTCCTCGCGATTTCCTATTTTTCTAGTAGTGTTTGACTATATTTTTCTTTCCTTATAACATGGGTGATTTCCATTTAATTTAAATTCAAATTACGTATTAGATATGATAACATAGATATGTTGAATTATAGAGATTTGAAAGAATTAAATATTAATTCATAACAAAGAACGATAAGAACATATTACACGTGACTGCAAGATGTAATTCTACTATGTATAATTATTGTTGGATGAGATTTAATGGTCTAAAATGAATTTCTAATAGATCGTACAATTAGAGTCGAAATTAGGCAATCCAGTAGGTAATCTTGATGCTTTCAAATGTTCTAGTTAGATTGAATAAGTTTGATTAATGAGATTCTACTATAAATACACAGATCTAAGAGAACAGTGTAGAAGTATATAATGAAGGTATTTCTACGGTGGTTTTTTTGTAGTTAATTTTGAATGCACGCATCGTGACCTATCCTTGTTGGTACTTGGGAACAGTTTGGATACAATTCCTTGCATTGTGGGGGTTGAATAACACTGTAAGCATTGGTGTTTGATAATATCCTAGTAGAATACGTAGATAGTCTTCTATTGCAAGGGTTTTTTGTCATACACGAGTAAAAACTTTTTATATAATTCTAGAAAACTTGTTTCCAAATAAATCTTGTTTTATTTTTATTATAATTAATCGTATTAATCTGTATTCAAGAGCAACATTGTTGTACAATGGTTGCTATGACTAAGGATCCATAATGGTGTGAGGCAATGGACATTAAAACACAAGCTTTTAATTTGAGCAAACAGTACCATGCTCATCCTTGATTACACTTGATCCCTCTATGTACATTATAATGAGATGAAATCTACAAAAGCGTAGCATCATGTTAACAATCATCCACCTCTATGGGATTGTCGACCCACGTACGTTGACATCCATAAGGCTGTCTTGTATGACGATGCTGGTGTATCATTATGGTGTATCGTTTACTGTCACCCTCAACATGTCTAAAAACTTTATCACTATTTTTATGGGACTTGAGCATGCTCCTCGAGCACCATGTCTCATGTTTAGGTTCATGAAACACCAGATATAAAGAAGTTGAACCTACATTTCCTATGGAGGACACCTATGGATATGGACAATTCATCTTACGGTTGATATCTGAAAAACTCACAAGAAGAGGAGAAGAAGATAATGAAATATGCACAAACTTAATTAAAATATGATTCTATACGTATCATATTAGTTTTTCTATTGGTGTCTATAAGGTTATTTCCTATAAGTGGTTTATCTTAACTATTAGATTTTTTTAGGTTAAGATGGAAGATTGAGATTATTTGCTGTGTGATTCTTCTTCTTTCTATTTTAGAAAGCTATGCTACCACTATCATCATCTTTGTTGTCCTTAGAAAAAGGAGTACCCACTCCATCACTATTGATCTTGCATTTATTACTTATCGTTATCAATCTTGTACATCCTTTCCATAACTTGTCTTCGATCATCGAAGTAACAAACACTGAGGCTAGGATGGAAAGAACAAGGAGAGACAAAGTGGGAGGGAAAAGAGGGAGGATGGTAGGTGGTGGACTTGAAAGGAGGGAGCAAGGAAAGGCATGGGGCTTGTGAGACTTGACTTCTTCTCTTTTCTTACATCAAAACATTTGATGAGATCCAACTATAGACACCAATAGATACACTTTTATGTTCACATATGTACAACTAGAAACATACATGTAAATATACATATGTTTTTATTGTATTAATATATACAAACTTTCGTAGAGTATATATATACATGAATACACATGTATAATAAAGACTAGGGGCATGTACATAAAATGTTGACTACGTTTGCATGTACGAGTATGAAACAGACGTGAGACATCTCTCAATGACTATAGAGGTCTCTTTGGCAAATAATGGGATTATCTGTTAATAGATTTAATTTTAAATAAAAAAATCACACTCATGTGAGGTTTTTGTCTCCATAAATCCACAAATATCTACACTAGTATGGTTCAATTTAGGCCTAACGATACATTTTTACAAGACTGCAATGATCTACGGACAAATGGGCCGTATATTGATAGTCGTTCATGTATGTAGTCCTTGACCTAGTTGTTATTTGCATGCAATTCATAACTTCTTCTTTTTAGTATATTTTCATCAAGTGGGTCATAAGATAGGGATCCTGTTTTTGATAAAATGGTAGGATAAAATAAGATAGGGGTTGGAAACGCAATTTAACCGCCAAGAAAAATAAGTCACCTGCGAGATCTCGCGATATGCTTATGTCTCACTCTATCATCTTCCTCTGCCACCAGAACACAAATCCTTGATCCTTCTCCATAATCTCACTCCCTAAGCCTTTTGGTCAAGTGGGCAGGCGATAAATTCAATCGGATTTACTCCCTTCTTCCTGGTTTCCATTGTTTTTGGTTCGGAAAATCTCGGGGGTTCTCTCTTCTCCTCCGCCCGTCGAAAGCTTCGTCGATAAAATCCCAAATCTCCCGCACCCACCAACCAACTCAAGTTAGTTCCTTTCTCCCGTCTCTCCTCTCCTTTCCTCCTCTTCCCCTTCACCCCCGCCCTTAATTTCTCCTCCCACACCCCCTTTCTCATCACTCTCATTCTTCTTCTTCTTCTTCTTCTTCTTCTTCCTCTGTTGTAGATATTTAATATTGCTTCTCGATCTGTACGTGGGATGCGATCTCGGGCTCGGGGGTTGGGGGAATTTGTGGGTTCGGAGAGTTAGGGGGAGGGAAAGGGGAAAAGGTGGGAGCTTTCTATTGTTTGCGATTTCGCTTTGGGTCTTCACTGTTTTGCTGTAGCTGTAGTCTTGTAGATAGGACTGTTGCAGCTTGAGGAGCTGGAATGTGGTGGAAAGATTCAAGCTTTGATGTCCATGGGTAGTTGTGGTCTTCGTTATCTGTCGAGATTAGTTGATTCGGTGGGTAATACGGAAAAGAGAGAGCTTGATTGCAGTCGTACGCGATTTTTTTTGTTTTTTGGCGTTTTCGTTGATTTTGATCTGAACATGGTGATTTATGGGCAAGCCACTGTCGTTTGCCTGAGTATAGTACAAGAGTTGGCAGAATATTTTAATCTTTAACTGAACTTGATCACTTGTGATCTGTGTTTTATGGACTTTATGATCTGTGGAAAGAAGTTGGTTTGTGGAATATGAGGGGCAAAAGCTAGAAAAGAGTGAGCTGAGCTAGCTACGATAAGACTCGTTGCAGATTGAGGGGTATGAAGGTGTCAGAGAGATTCAATCGTTGACCTTAGTCCTCGTATATGGCATTGTCACGAATTTATGTTCGTTTAATTGTTGTCATTTCATTCCACGTCTTTTTCATAAGGATGGAACAAATCCATCTGAAACCACGTTGAAAATGGTTTCTGTTATAAGACTGAGATGACAGAAGACCTCTCCATCTGGGTCAATGGTGCTGTGCTTGAGTTGGGATTTTGTTGTTCAACAATCTTTTGACCAAACCAAGTTTGAATCAAAAGTAAGACCAGTGAACTTATAAGTGTAATTTGGATTGTTGAGAAATGAGAATGTGATTCATATGCCTAGACATCTAGTGCTGGAGAAATCAGAAATAGATTCCTATAACCGCAGCTTATATGTACTGCAGTTCACACTTTAAGAAGCTAATGATTTTCGGTTTATTATAAGTTGGATCACAGATGGTGTAGAGAAACATTAGTAGTTTATGGCTAGGGTTGTAATTTGATAATTTTTGGTTGGGCTTCAGATCATAGGTTTGCCATAAGAAATTTGTAGTTAACTACTTAAATTGAGTTTGTATGCACCTTTTTTTTTCTTGGAAATAGTTTTACATTGAGGCACGTTTGTGAGGGTATATTCCTGATATAATCGAATGCTTCAAAAGTCTAGTAAATTGTCTTGGAGAAGAGAAACTCACAGGATTTAGTGGATGAGAAGTCCCAAAGATATTAACCTTTTGTAAATTGAACACCAAGTCCACTGTATAGCAAATTAGAACAGAATGAATTAAAAGTACCTTTCTGAGGGTTAGGAAAGTTATCATTAGGTATGTTTGTGTCGGCCAAACCTTATCCTTTTGATAGAGTAAGCGTAGATTTACCTTCAAACATGTTGAAATTGAAATTTTTGGTGAGCAATGCCAAAGAAGTTATAGGGTAAACCGTTGTGTTTCCTAGATATGCCATGAATTCAGAGAGATCCCTTTTCTATATATTGGAAACTGCTCGACAATACTGCTAAGAAAATTTAGTTGTCACTGAGTTCGACAAAGTAACTGTCGAGAAAAGGCTACAAAGTTAAGCAAATTCTAAGTATTTTACAGTTCGTAAGAGTAAAATTCTTTCTCTACATCAAGATGGTTCAACAATATTGCGATTTGTGAAGAATAATTAGTTTCCCTGATCTCGACAAAATAAAAATGCAAGGAGAAATATTAACGATCACCTTGCTTTTTAATTTAAATTTCTCATGTAGAAGCTCTTTATAGAACACAAAACTTTTAAAATCAATTTTAAATTGCTTGGGATATAGTGCTAACAGGGTTTTTGAAGTGAAACCATGCTATACTGCAGCACAACACCATGATACATGACCTGAGGATTCGAGTTGCCACATTAGTGCAAAATGCCCAGGTCCCTCTAATATCCTTCGATTTTGAATCTTTATATCATCTGTAATTCCAATATATTGCGGGTTCTTTTGCAGTGGTCCGGGAGAGGGATGTATGCTGGGAATACTGTGAGAAGTTAGAAGGAAACAAGGTGCGATGTAATTTCTGCCAGAAAGTCCTGAATGGTGGGATAAGCAGATTGAAGCACCACTTGTCTCGCTTGCCTAGTAAAGGTGTTCACCCATGTGCCAGGGTAAGCAGTGATATTACGGAAAGGGTGAAAGATATCATAGCGTCGAAGGAAGAAGGAAAAGAAAGTGCCAGCGCAAAAAAGCAACGTCTTGCAGAAGCCAAGTCTCCCTTAAGTATTACTCCTAGTAGTAAAGTTCTTATGCCCGCATCACTTGGATCTTCACTGCCAAAGCTTTTTCCAAACAGCACTATGCTGAAACTACCTCAGCCTACTTTGGATGTGGAGAGATGCATTGCTGAATTCTTCTTTGAAAATAAGCTGGACTTCAGTGTTGCACATTCGACTTCCTATCAGTTAATGTTAGAGGCAATTGGTGGCCCTGGATTCAAAGGTCCGTCATCTGAAGCTTTGAGGACGACATGGTTGCAAACACTTAAATCTGAGGTGAGTCTGAAAATTAAGGAAATAGGGAAAGAGTGGATCGCCACAGGCTGCACTATCATAGCAGATACATGGACTTACAATAAATCAAGGTCCTTAATAAATTTCTCTGTGTCCTCTCCTTCTGGTACCTTCTTTCACAAAACTGTCGATGCATCACCATTCTCTAAAAACACCAAGACCCTATTTGATTTGTTTGACTCAGTTATTCAAGATTTGGGTGCTGAAAATGTTGTTCAGGTGATTGTGGATAATGCTCTGAACTATGTTACAGTGGGAAACCAAATCATGAACAACTACAGCACCATTTTCTGGACACCGTGTGCTTCATACTGCTTGAACCAAATATTGGAAGATATATCTGAGATTGATTGGGTGGCCAGATGTATCTTACAAGCGCAGTCTATCACAAAGTTTATTTACAATCACACTTGGGTGCTTGATTTGATGAGAAAATTCACCAATGGCCAGGAGATTGTCCGCACAAGTATATCAAAATCTGCATCAAGTTTTCTCTCCCTGCAGTCAATGTTAAGGCAGAAACCACGATTGAAGCATATGTTCAATAGTCCGGAATATTCATCGTCGCCGTATGCCAACAGACCTCATAGCATAACATGTATTGAAATTCTTGAGGACAACGAATTCTGGAGAGCAGTTGAAGAAGTAGCAGCTGTCTGTGAGCCACTATTGAAGGTCCTGAGGGATGTTTCGGGAGGGAAGCCAGCAGTCGGGTCTATTTATGAGTCAATGACTAAAGCCAAGGAGTCTATACGCACGTACTACATAATGGACGAAAATAAGTGCAAGGCATTTCTTGATATTGTGGATGGAAGGTGGCAGACTCAGCTTCATTCAGCTCTTCATGCAGCCGGAGCTTTTTTGAATCCCAGTATACAGTACAATCCTGAAGTTAAATTTCTTGGAATGGTAAAAGAGGAATTTTTTTCTGTCCTCGAGAAACTACTGCCCACGACTGACTTAAGACAAAACATAACAGAACAGATCGGTATATTTCGGAAGTCACAGAGAATGTTTGGTTCTAACCTTGCTAGGGAAGCACGCCATACAGCATCCCCAGGTTTGTCTACTTTATATTACAGAGCGGTATCCATTTATGTGATCTTCTGATGCTACTGCTTATTCTTCTAGGAATTTGGTGGGAACAATATGGTGATTCAGCTCCAGGTTTGCAGCGTGTTGCAGTAAGAATATTAAATCAAGTTTGCAGTACGTCTATCTTTGAGAAAAATAGCAGTTCGTATCAGCAGATTCACTCCGAAAGGCATAATAAGCTTGACAAAGAGACACTCGATGATCTTCTTTATGTACACTACAATCTCAAGCTCCAAGCAAAAGGGAAACCTTTGGATGTAGATCCCATCTTACTCGACGAAATAGATATGACTTCGGATTGGGTCGAAGAGGCAGAAACTTCTGCCACAGCACAATGGCTCGATCGATTGAGTTCTGCCCTGGATGGTGGGGATTTGAATACAAGACAGTTTAGTACTGCTATTTTTAGTTCAGGTGACCATCTATTTAATCTGTGAACATAAATTATCCTTTATATAGTGTATGTTATCTCATTATATTGTGTCTTTGTTCTTGCATGCTTTCATTAGTGGAATTTGCAGAGTTTTTATTGGTATTGAGATGCTGTTTGATTCTACATGCTGTTGACTGGTTTTTGACTTGGTAGTAGATAGCAAATCACACGGATGCATACCAGTGTTTGTCAAGTTTGACATTATTCTCTCCTGCTTTGAGATTTTCAAATATCAATTTATATATTCTTTTCGAATAAGTTAGTCCCGACAGAAGCAATACTTAAATTCCAGTTGATTACCGATCACGCGACAATTGCAGCTGACCTTTTTGGATTTTCATTTGAGTACCTGCAAAAAATAGATGCTACTGCTTGTAACGCGTGAGAGTTTTTCTATATCTTATTTATTGCCATTTATTCTGTGAACTCCGAGGCCTATGTGCAAGTTCGGTCTTGCCAGGATTTCTTTTAAAGTTCATGAGAACCTGATTCAAGGAAAATTAAATAAACTTATACACTCTTGTCTATGGGGCGCCAAAGTTTATTTATCAAGTGAATCTTACCCTGGATCTCTCACTGATAAACTTCCATGTGATTTGCTGCCATTTGTCTCATGAAAGATTCTTCTCACATGCATAGTCTGGTTTTACCATTATCTGATGTAACAACTTAATAAGAGCTGAGGATAGATCACAAGGAACCAGTTGGGGTACCAATCCAAACATATATTTTTCTTTAACTTTTAGTTTTCGCACCTATTTTCCTTGAACTTCATTCTGGAATGTAAAATATTTGATGATTTGTCAAAAATGCATCTCATTGACATGGATATATTAATATGATTGAAAACCTTGGTTAATTTGGTCAATGCGATGTCGATTAGCTTGCAATATTTTTAACCTTGAGTGCAAGCCTTCACACTGGGAAATTTACAGCACGAATAGGAAATCACGTTGAAGAAATTCATGTTGCATACTTCTGCAACCTGTTACGGTTGAAGGTCTCTAGATGTCGTATAGAACCTTCATACAGTGTTCTGATACCAAGTCTCATGCACCTTGATGCCAGGCACAGATTGCGATACCAGATTTTCATGTATTAGTTAAAGCACTAGCTACGATCTGACCGGTCCTGCCATCTAAGATATCTGGAATTTACGCACACTTGCTAATCTTGTAAGGTTGGCTCTTCAGAAGGCTTGGAGGGGGTCAAGGAAATCACTGCAGAAGCTGGAAGGAACAACAGAGAGCTCCAACCTCCCTGTCCATTCCTCGCCAAGTTTTAGGTTGATGGTTCTCTCCACAGCTGCAGCATCGACGCATACCATCTGTTTATACTCCTCGTCCCTGAAATCCACCATAGACTTGGATTTCTTCTCCCAAGGATTCCAAACAACTGCAGTACACATTACAAAAAAAATGATGTTACAAATGCTGTTGATTTTTTATCATGTTCAAGTAGGATAATAAAACATGACAAATCAATTATGCCGCCTTGTAAAAGAAAAGATCCAAGTATGGGAAAAGATGGGCATCCAAATTTGGATAAGGCACCTATTTCTGGAATTATTTTTTAATAGTTCAAGCTTGTTGAATTGGAGCATTTCAAAAAGATTCAATGGGTCTGACGGATTAGTTTAGACTGCAATACAGGACTAAAACACAGTCTAGCAGTTCAAGTTATCTTTCTCACCAACATCTGGTAGTCCATCTTTTCTTATAACAATGGTGCGCTTTCTTTCGTGGTCGAGGACCGCAATTGCATTTGGAGAACTGAGATAAACTCTATCAACCTGCATATGAGAGAAAAATGCTCTAGCACTATCAGCATGTACCATGGATTATAACACAACGATGTTTTTTGAACCTTAAGCATGCTTCTAAATACAAGGCTAACAGATACCAGTCATCATGGACAATAAAACTCTATCTTCATTTTTCTCATGAATCTTCTAGTTTCAAAATTTGAGCTGTAGACTGATCAGGAGATGCTCTCGACAAAAGTAATAGCCAGTGCTTAACTGAAAATTCGTTGTGACCACAGCCCAATGATTCGTGCAAAAGGAAAATGAAGAACTAGTCATAAGTGACGTGTTACCTCTGACTCAAAGGTTATAGCATCTCCTTGCTCTGTGAACCGTTCTTGTTGGCAAAGATTATCCAAGTAGTCAAGTGTCTCTAATCCTTCAATTCTCACTTCACTGCAGAGAATGTTAAGGCGATGTAAATAATCCACACTCTGTGGACTATGCAACGTGGTCCAACGTGCTATGCAGAGAATATTAAAGCTAAACAAAGAGGAATAGAGTCAAGCACCAATCTTGAACTGGGTAATCAAAACCACATATCCTAAATTCCTAGCACAAATGATCGTGAAAAGTCTAAGACATTGAGCTAATATGCAATAGTAAATTATAGACGTCACAGTGAAGTTGATATAACTGAATATTCACCAAATCCTTCATGGAAGGTTCTCGACAAATTCTTACTCATTTTCTACATTATTCAAAGGCATTAATCACCTTTTATTCTATAATTCTTGTGTATTACTTTTGCAACCTGACTTGCTGGTTTGCTTATTTCTAATCCAATGATAAAGCTGAAGAGTGATGTCTGAGAAAACTGCATCTAGAGATGTCAAATAATTTCTTCAGATGAGGACTATCTTTCCAACACTGCTGCGAAGGGTTAGAACACTGTCTAAGAAATAACCTTGGCCTTTTTTCACAGAAAAAAAATAATCTTTCTCTGGTACATAAATATAAAAAGAGTACAGTTCAAACAAAAAACAAGGAGAGGATACGAAGAAAAAGGTTGTAAACATTGTCATACAATATCAGATACACCAAATGCCGCAACGAATCTGAAGTTTTTAACATAATAAAAAATGATTTTGCACTAAACAAGGAGCAACAGTAAACTGCATTGAGCTGAACAATATATTTTTTAAATATCCTGCTCTGGTGAAACATACACATGTAATGCATAATTGCAACTGGCATGGTTTTCACCTGATATCAGAAACAGATAGGTACGTGTGGTACGCGAATGAGAAGCTAAATGGCTTTCCATTTATGTTTCTAACACGTGATGTCAATGAGAGATTTCCATCCATGGAAAGAGATACTCTGAGGCGCAACTCAAAACTGAAAGTTTCAAAATTCACTCTTTGTCAGTAGTAGGATGATGCATCTGAAGCAAACATTATATCTTAAATATTAGCTATAATGATACATTAGGAACTAATCTTTCAGGCAGCATGTAATCCTGTCATTACATACACTGTTATATTCTGATTGACAACCAAACAAATTTCTAGTAAAGATATAAGAGTTTTTGGGTTACATGATGATCTAGTAATTAGCTGGCATGATAATTCTAGTGCTGAAGATTTCAAGGGCTCTGCAAAATTTGAAATTGTAAGATATGATTCAAGCTTGTACCGGTGTGGCCAGCGCTTTAGGTCATCTTCGGTAGGTTTAAGCAATAAGTCAACGGAAACCTTGCCATTGCAATCATTGGGACGGAAAGGTGAAGGATCATCATCTATCATCCAGATTTTGTTTCTTGCAAATCCATGTTGCTCCAGTGAACCACAGTTGCCAAACTGCACAAGTATAAAATAAAGTCATTAGACAAAGAGACTTAGGAACCTTATTTGACAGAAAAACAAGACACAGATTAAAAAAATACCTTGGGAAAACAAATGGGAATACCTCCACGCATAGCCTTTGGTGGCTTAAAAATAGCCTGATCAAAGAAAGTAATATAACAGGTAAATTTCATCTATGACTAGAGGGATGATGATAATGGTGACAACAACTTGTCCAGGAAGAACAGCAGAAAAGAGCAATTTTTCAATTTATAAAAGGGGCACTACACTACATGCAGAAACTTTCAAACCTCACCATGCTTGTAAGCATGAAAATAACTCAAACATTACAATCATAAAAAAAGAAGGACATCTAGGAAATAAAGAATCAATAGCACCTTGCTACTACTACTAGTGAACAACAGCTCTTCACCCCTCTCATTCCTCCATGAAACAACCTGTCCTCCATGCAAGCTAATCTGGATTGATAACAAACAAATCATGAGAAAACTCTCCTATAAGCATAACTTCCCAACAACTAAAGTAGTTCAAAGTTCACAATTGTGTAGTACTAGTTATCCAAAATTCAGCACTCTGAAAATTAAATAAGAAAAACCAAAGGACAAGGAATTTAGTACCCGAGCAGAAGCACCTCGAGGTACTCTGAGCAACACCTGATCTATTCCATTCCAATCCTTTGTGACTTCATATGCCAGTCTCTGGTCCCAAACAATTGCAGACTGACCCATCTGAAAGACTCAAACTAACAACAAGATTGCACAAGTTCGCCTGAAAGGCGTTCCCAGTGTCCAAGGAAAAAAATACCACCAATGGCCGAAGCAACTAGATTAATAACTAGGCAGTTGGATATCAGAACTGTGAACAACACTTCTCCTGTGACTTGAAGGACATTATCACGGGAAAAGTCACATCTAACAACTAGAATCCCTTGCACCACAAATCGAGCCAAAGGTATCACGAGAACAAAACCAATCTGTTTAAAAAGTAACAGAAACTACCAACAACAAGGCAGAAAATTAGACCCAAGCACACAATACCACAAAAACAACCTGTGGAAGGGTTCCCAGGATCCTAACATATCACAGTTATCCTTGCATGACTCTTTGGAGGGCAAAAAAAAAAAAAACCCCAAATCTCCAGAAGGACGCACTAGTTCAGATGTCACCAAAACATGTGATTCATGAATAAAAAGTTCACGCCCCACATACTTATACCAAAGAAATCTGAATTCTAGCAAAAGTTATGATCCCAAAATTACCACACAAAAAAAGCAGCCTTCAAATCCTAGAGATTAGCAGCCACACAGTTGTCAAAAATTACTTACTAATTAGCCAAATGGATAGGATTGCATTGAACAAGAAAACAGCAATGCAGCAATCGGGAAGAGAAGGCCAAAAAAGGAGGTCAATCCCCAAAACTAAATGCAGAATGTCAGACATAGAAGCAAGATTACTGTCAACAGACCTTGGGTTGAAAAAGGAAACCACAAGGTGAGCTAAAAAAGCATCAAAGGAATTCAGTTTTCAACACAACCCACACAAGGAAACAAGCAAAGTCACAAACTTCCACTAGAATTTCCCCCACTCGAACAGCCTCGTAAAAAAGCGAGCACTTTCAATCCCAAGGCATAAGAAGAAGCAAAAAAAGAAGCCCAGATCCAAATCCCTAACAAACACTAGGAGAAGACCACCCTAACCTCATTTCCCAACAATACCGACTTCCACAGACCACCCCAGAATCCACGGCATTACGAGGGAAAAAAAGAGAACGTAGAAGCCCAGAAATTCCTACTTCCTAGTGTTAAACTTGGAAATGGGTCATGGCAGTTGTCATCAAATGTTAAAAACAAGGGAAATAGGAAGGATTTTTCCGATTGGATAGCAAGTTTTGGCAAATGGGTCATGCAAATCGTGATCAAAATGTTAATAACAAGGCAAAAAGGAAGGACTTTTTGGTTAGGTGGCAAGATTTGGAAGATGGCTCACGCAAGTTGTGATCGAAACGTTGATAACAAGGCAAAAAAGGAGGGATTTTGGATGGATCGTGGATCTTAGGAAGAAAAGAGACGTTTCCGGCACATTTCTTCTATCCTCAGGTGAGCTTACCTTTCCCTCCCTACTCCATACGTTCCTATAAAGGTATAGAACAATGGTGGGGCGGAGCTGATGACATGGAGATGCGTGAGCAAGTGATCGATACACGAGCGCTCCACCTACTACTTCCGTATAAAAGGTCAAGATTCAAACTTTTTTCTGTTACCTTCCCTTTCCCGTGATCCAAGGAAAGAAACAGAACAAATAGATAAAATTGTGATAAATGGGTTCGTTCCATTGTTCAACGGGACCATCCTTGCTGTTCTGCAACAGTGACCATGCAAAAAAAAAAAAGGGGGGGAAAGGGAGAGGAGAAATTGGTGGGGGAAGAAGGGGAGTGCATGAACCAACTGCGCCCACCTGGGGTTCCATTCCCAAGTTTAACTCCCCCTGAGTCAAATTTGGGATTTATTTTCTGTATGGGTGCGAGTGCAGACTTACATAGTTGAGATGGCAGAAGGTTATTGTTTTCAACTCCGGATTTGCCCTTTGCTATTGCCTGATTGTCCACATTGGAAGGGGAGAGGTACCAGGTCATAAAAAAAAAACCAAAAAAAAAATGAGTGCATGCAGAAGATCATGTGGTGGAAATTCTGATTCATGTATGGTGCAAGAAAAGAAGAAAGATTTTCCACCCTCATCTGCATACGGGTCTTAACATAATTCAGTTTTTTTTCCTTTTTTTTTTTGTTTGACGATAGCGACTATAGCCCATTACCTATATCTATGAGACAGAATGAAATCCCATAGAGGTAACCTCATACTATCTTTGAACTAACATCCTTCCAAACGGTCCTTCTAAAATTATTAATATGATTAATAATGTCCAATAAAGAGAGTGATGTGTCATAGTTTAAATTCTACAAAAGATCTGCACCAAACAAAACAGTTTGGGAAAAATCACATTTTATCAGGAAATGATTCAGAATCTTCACCACAAGTTTTGCAAAAAACACAGCTAATATCGAAACCAACTCTTACCAATTAGTTGCCTGTGGGCACTATGCTTGAGATACATCTCCAGGGAACATGATAACTTCTGGAGGAAAAGTATTGTATTTTTTAAGTTTCTTTATAATAATATTACTATTAGCTTCCATGTTCTGCAATTCCAGAATATTTATATTACCATACGTTGAATGTACAGTAAAGTTATAAGTACGTCTTGAAAAGTTAACAGTTGACTCCATAATTATATGAGTACAACAAATAACATGAAAATCACCCTAAAGGAGGATAACATTGTAGAATAACCACCAAATAAACAATACACAAAGTAATAAACTATTAATAAGAACCAAATAAACTCTCCTTATAGCAAAAATATGCTGGAGAAAAAATCTCGCTCTCAAAAGGCAACCATTGACTTCTATCTCAAGTCAAAACATGACAACAACCAAATTGATTGATGTTTAACGTTGTATAAGTGGAGATTCTAAAATATAAGGTCTGATTGTAAAAAATTCCAATTTTGTGTATATAAATCCAATTTCAAAATGATCCAGCAAATCTCATTTACATGAGTTTTTTTTGTTTTTTCATGTTTGACAATAAAAAAGTTATATGTGCATTCTACATCACGTAATTCACCGCACATAATACTTAAACAAACATTTGAAGGATTGTTGTTAATATAATTTATGTTAAGTAATAATTCAACCTCTTTAAATGTATTTCTTGTAGTATATAAGTATATACATAAAAACATCAACAATGAATTGGATCCTTGAATCTTTTTCAAAAAAGGGAAAAATGAAAAAAGGAAATTGGAAGCTTGAAAGGATTGAAAATTTTTGTATGAAGGTCGCATGGTGATGTGTGATGAATGGAAAAGTAAGTGTTCAGAGTTCAAGGGGGCAAATGTAGGATTTTAAAATTGAGGGTGTGTTGAAGGAGTCAAAAGTATAATTTATTCTGTAACTGAAGATGTACGACATATACAGCACCTTCACAGTATCGATCCCTTAATTGGTCCTCCAAAGTCCAAGATTAATCTTTTAGTTTTGATCTTGATTTAAGACAACGAATGAATTGCCACCCACCCCACCAGTCTCTGTCTTACGATTGCTTCACATGATGCAATTTTGCCCACCATACTGTCTCACTTTCCACCAGAAAAAAAATTCTTCAAAGGTGGCTCAATTTGTTCTCTCTCAAAATTTCCATTATAAAAAAGAAAAAAAATTGTAACCTTTCCCGTAGAAAAGCCTGCAATATTACTTTGGTCAAGTATTTGACACTAGTATTATTTTTCCTTTTATATCACGTTGGTAGTTGTTGTATCTTGCGTGGGATCTTAGCTTGTTTCGGGAAGCATGCAATGTTGTCTACAGCTCAGCTCACTGTCATGGTCAAACAAATCAGCATAAAACATAATACCAAATGAAGGGTTCAGGAATCCATCAGCCGACTATATTTTCTGATCAAGATCAGCATCCGCAGAAAGGTACTAGAAAAAGAATAGTATTCATTAATTTCTGATGTCTCTTGTATTAAAGAGGAACAATTGAATCTAAAAAAAGGAAGAACACCATTGTGGTTACAAATTGTCAGAAAAAAGATAGTCAACGATACATGATTTCTAAAGATGAAATTTCCTCCAAAGAATGTCACAACTTCCCGCCTTTCAGTAAGAATCCGTAATTCATAAGATGCCTGCCACAAGCTGCTGTCATGACTTCCAATGTTCTTTAACATGATGAATTGCCACTGCAGAGAGCAAACCCACTTTCATGGAAAAAATGAATTGGGGGGAGGGTTTGCGTCAGCTGTGTTTCTTCCATAAGCAGTTTTAGTTTAATGAAGTGTGATGGATTAGACCAAGTGCAACCGTTCTTGTTGCCAGTTTGGGTTCAACTAAATGGCTTTGCATATGGCTCCTGAAAAGACAGAGAAGCCTATTAGGTGATAATATTATCATGCTCTGATTGGAATATTGGGCATGTAAATTAGTGGTAAAACCATGCCAAATGGTAGTGAATGATCAACTGTGTAAGCCACCAGGTCAGTTGGTACATCTGGTAAAACCTGGTTGTTGAACACAATTTTGGAGAAAAAACAACAGGATACTAGGTACAACTTATTATACTACTAGAATAATTGTAAACTAGTTCCTGAAAGGTAGATTTCAGAGAATGGCATTGAATCTGTTACAAATGATTTTAATTTATTGTTTTCCTAAAAACTGAAAAGAGTGAAGAGAGAGTTTAAAAGTCATTTTCCTTCTTGTGGATGAATGAGCAGACGATAATGGAAATAACAATATAATGCAGAAAGAAGGCTTACCAGCAGACCAAGACGAACAACATAGCTTCCCTTCATCAATATGCTTGACATTAAGCCCAATAAACCATGAACCAACACTGACATCATCATGTGCATATGTGCGAAGAATAGATCTGTTACCAAAAAGTCATGCTGGTGATGATCAGATAAAAACTGGCCGGTTAATCAACGATCAATAAAGAACTGGTTAGATAAAGAATGTTGCTTAAAAGTCAAACAAAGAAACGGCTAAACAGACTGATGTTTATTCTCCAGATCTGGTAGTTATGGACTGAAACAGAGTGATGTGTTGCGATCAAAAAGACAGATTTTTCACCTGTTAATAGAGATGAACTGTGCCAAAGCTCGGGATATGACAAAAACTTCACCTGATGCATGACGGAAATATCTGATGGATACAGTATTCAATTAGATATGACAAAGGACTGCAGAGAAATTCTCAGATTGTAGCCCAAAACGAATAATTGTAGGCAAACTCTCACTTACGATTTTGCATCACCAAACTTCCACCAGTCTGGCTCATACCATTTGTGATTCCTGTTAAAAAGAACACTAGCAGTGAGGGCTGAAAGAATAAGGAAAAAAATAATGATATCAACAATCTGTGAGGCCATAGCTCATCAGCGTCAATTTTACTATCAAACTCACTGTTCTGAGAAAACTTCTCCTGATTTCATGCACCCAATGTAGACATGAGGCTTGTCCAAGTAAGTATGAAGCATTTCTCTGAAGGCATCTACAATAAATAAAAATATTGTCATATGACACAAATGTACTCCTTAGAACAATGAGGTCACTTATTAAAATGAAATGAGATAAACAATAATATTAAGCTAACCTGTCATCATCATGAAAAACTAAATAAATAAAGTTTTAGTTTCTTTCTTTTGGTCTGCATTTTAGTCAGTGACACAATAAACAAATCAAGTAAAACTAATATGTGTTGATTAGATTGCTATCAATCATCAAACTGGAAAATATACTGCAGGTCCATGTAGTCTTCATTTCAATCAGAAAATGTATATCTAATGTTTGCAAATTAAATATTGTGCCACTTGAGCATTTTTAACAAAATACACGAGATATTAAAAAAAGGTTACCTATATTAACAACAAAAGCATCGTTAACTTTAGCGTAGAACTCAGCATCCCAAGTATCTGCAGCATAACCAAAGAACAGCTTTGATTTTTTTGATAGCTCTTCTAGTGCTTCCACATGATTGTCCTGATAAAGAAAAAATAACAATGTGGGACACGTGGATTATTGGCCTTTCTATTTCTAAACAGTGACAAACACGAGGATTCCAATGTCAAGATGTTAATATATAACAGTAGCCAGTTAGCGAATCTCTGGGCCTTTTCACAATTCGATCAGTTCAAGCAGTTACTATGATTAACTCAAAATAATTGCAACCACCCCCAGAAAATAAGAGATAAAATACTTAAGCTTTTCTTGAACAAAGGAATGGAATTATAGAACAGGTGATGATTCTTATAATACACACGCACATATTTTGCATGTCATGGCTGAAATTATTCTGGTTTCATTAATCAGTCGTATGAGATGAATGTGACCCTAAAATTGGTGCTTAATAAAATGAACATATAGATCACAGAAGATTCAGGCTCTTACCAAAACATCCATTATTGGTTTCTTATATTAGTTAATCTGTTAACGTATGAAAACAGAAATGAGTTTGCAGCATTATAAAAAATTGCTGGAATGTTTTTAGGTTGCAGAGCATACAAGAAAGACAAAATCATCTGTCTGCCTGCCTTCTTCATGTATAGCCCTATCCAAACTGTCACCTCGATTTGCGCTGCACAATATTGGCAAAAAAATGTCAGACAGCTCCATGTGAACTTGTAATCAACAAGTTTTAATAGAAAATATGATACAACCTTCTTCCTATTACAAATCGTACAATGATGCCTTTATCTTTTTCTAGATTTTTCAGTGCATTGCCTGCATCAAAGTAAATAATTAATATCTCCATCTAATCTAATTGTTAATCACTACATAACACATGATCTTTCAAAAAGGACTAAGTAAGCACATAATGATGCAATAGAATGAAGTAGACGTTGAAGTTAATCCATGCAATGTACTTTTGTTTGGAATAAGGAAAGATAGATGGGTGACAGTTATCAGAATTCAATAGCCTCAATTTCTATGTTTTTCCAACAAGTATACAAGAAGTAAGATGGTTTAGTTGCGTGAAAACTTTACAGAAATTAAAAAAAACACTACTATCACTATTGAGCTGTACTTTATTTACATAACCTGTGGCAAAAGTTCAGTTGGATTTTACTCCACTATGTAGATCTAGCTTCATTACGTGTCCAATTATAAGAAAATGTTAACTACATCTGAAAACAAAACCCAATTCCTTATTCCACAAGGAGTCTTATGCCAATAGTCACAAAGACGGATGCTGCAAATGTATTATGTTGTCCATTTTTAGTATGGATATATAAATAAGACAACAGACTTTATTAATGACAATGTCTTTTGAAGAAAAAGCATTTTCCTTTCCAAAAAAATTTAGTACGTAACGAAACTCTCCACATTAACAAGGTAAATCCATGAAAATGATCAAATCACTAAGTAGTGAGTTTGCTAAAAGATTGAAAGAATAGAAAAAAAGAAGTCAATGAAAAGGAGGGATAGCTACTTGTTGGGAACCACAATTTCCGGATAGCATCCCGGTTTCTTTTGCCATCAAACCCAGTAAGAATTCCAATGACAACCAATGGCCTCTGCTTATAATGTGTTCCATTACTCTCCAAAGAGTGCTTTGGCACAAAGCCCTCATGCCTAGCTGCAGCTAACTCCATCTCAAGTGCAGCTAGTCTCTTGTGCTGGTCTCTACAGAAAAAAAAAAAAAAAAACAACTTCGCATCATAAATCTCTCCAATTAACTTAATTACATCAACCTCATAACCTATGTATATGCTAAGAAAAAACTCTCACCTGCAAGCTAACACCTTCAGGGTGTCATCAACTGATATTGCCGATTGCCCCTACAGAAAAACAAAATCATGTCAATATACTTAACTACTGCAGGATAAGATTTCATGATAAGTACTTCTTCCAAAAATCCGATTTTGCTTAGACAATGAAGTCAACAACTTAAATTCCAACTACAAATAATTCCAACCATAACAAAGAACCAAGCTTTACCCGAAGGCCCCAAACAAAACATCAACCAGCAACAGCAGATTCTGAGAACAAACAACGGGTTCTATACCTGACCATTCCTCCTATCGAGCTCTTTGATGAGATAAACCCTATTCTCCGCGTCCTGCCACAGCCTAAGAAAATGGAAAAACCCACAATAAAAAATCCAAACTTTCTCACACCAACACCACCAACACCACAAAAACCGCAAACTCAGACAACCCAATTCACTCACCGGCCGGCGACGTAGACCGCGGCCATGGTGGCGAACATCGCCAGCATGACGCCAGAGATCCGGGACCGGGACACCATGGCCGGAAGCCTCGAACTGGACCCTCTGCTCTGCATTGGGGGAGGAAATCTAGGGGTGGATCTGATGCGAATTGGAGGGGGAAAAGGTTGGGTTTTTTAGATCCAAGAACAACGACCATTTAACCATTTCCTTGTTCCTTTCTGGTCGAGGACTACTTGTAGTTGGGTTTCCATGCGCGAGAGAGAGAGAGAGAGAGAGGGGAAAAAAGTGTGTTCTTGGATTTGCATTCTTAGTCCCTGGAATTGTTTGAATTTTTGTTTGGTTCAGATGTTAATGTTGCGAATTTATTGTTGTACATATATATGCCTACCAATCATTAATGAGTGTTAATTTCGTTTTTTTTTGGGTAACGGTATTGTTAATTTCGTATCATCGTGTATTATTGTGACAACATACCAAAAGACTTGTTCTGTCTTTTATTTAAAGAGGAGTCCTCTTGCCCATATTCTGGATTTACTTTAAAATAAAATTGATGTTAGCGTGCCAAATAAAACATAGACAAAGTCAGCATAATAAACTATACTTGTGTTGATTGAAGTTTGATATTAGAGTAAACGTCTTGCCGAATTATAACAAGGAGTCGGCAAAAGAGCAGGACTAAAAATGGTGAACAGTCATCGTTTGTTGCTACTCTTAGGATCGTGAGCTAAAAGTTTTTTTTTGTTGTTGTTGTAATCAGTAAGTTGTGATATATAAGTTCTCAGGCAAATCAACTAGGAAATAATAGAGTACAGAAAAAGTATTGTTTGAGACAGTCATCAAATATGAACTGTCGGATCAAAATGTAGCAACATATCAGCCAACACAGGCCACCCATTAAAGTTTAAATGTCCAGAAATAGTAGAATTATCCAAAAAGAAAGAAAGGCAAGACTAACAGGACGTTTAGTCCTCAACAGAATGATCATCTGCTAGAACAGGGCAAGGATTAGAAGGATCTGCATCCCTACAGGAAGGAACACCAGTGGACAAAATCTCAACGTCACGGGTATGCTGGAAAGAGGTGATGGAGTAGAGGACATCGTTCTTGTCAAAACCTGAAACCAAAGCAGCTATGCAACCATGAATACGAGTAATAATTTCATTAATACACATATTGGAACCTTTGCAAACACTTCTAAAAATACGGTTATTTCTTTCCTTCCATATAACCCACAGAATGAGTTGGAGTAGTGTGTAGCATCCTTTAGAAGGCATGACTAGCTTTAATGGAAGAGAGATAGTAAACAGATCATCAATAGAAAACACTGTAGGGTAAAGAGGACCCTGAGAAAATGCACTCCAAATGGAAATGACAAAAGGACAATGTAAGAATAGATGAGTAATAGTTTCTATATTTGTATTACAAAAAACACAATTCACAGGACCAATCCAGCCCCTCTTACATAAATTTGCCTTAGTCAAGACTTTATCAAAGAGCACCAGTCAGGAAAAAGATTTAATTTTCAAGGAGGCCCAACTGCACCAAATGGGTTCGTGATGTCTGAATCTAAGACCACCATCGATTATAAAATTATAACATGATTTCACTGAGAAGATATGGTTTATAGAATTCCACTGTAAGATATCATCCTCAAGACAGAGATTCAGGTTAGACAAAATGTCGGAAAGAAGGTCTGCTTGATCCTGAACCTCACTATTAAGTGTATGTAGATCAGGGTTAGCAAATAAATTCTCAAAATCAACTCTAAAGGTCTCAAATGTCTTGAGAAGAGAGGCCTTCTTATTTTTAGCCAATAGGAAAATGTCAGGGAGAAGATTTTTAAGTCTCACCCCCTCCCACCATTTGCTTTCCCAGAAGATTATGCTACATCCATTCTTAACTTGAAGGCTGGTACAACAGTTGACTAAATTATGACATGCTTTCAGTTCTTGCCATAAAGGTGAAGATCTGCCTAAGGATGTATTTAGGAGGGCTCCAGGCCAATTCCTAGCAAAGTATCTTGCTTTAAGAAGTTCTTTCTACTTGAAGGAGCAAGTAGTGGAGAGAAGTTGCCAGAGCAATTTTGATTTAAGAGCCACATTAAAGTTTTTAATACTAAGAATTCCCCAATCATATTGATTCTTTGGCCTACAAAGTGTATCCCATTTAACCAGATGTCCAATGGTGGAGGAGGAGGAATAGGATTTCCAAAGAAATCTGGATCTGTATTTATCAATGTCTTTGACAACCTTTGCAGGGATGTGTAGCATAGAAAGATAATAGGTGAGTATAACTGTAACCATGTCGGCGAGGAGATTCCACAAAAGAATGCGAAATCGGTCGGCAAAATCACGTCGAAAAAAGCAAAACAAAAGGAGTCGCCACCTAATCTATTATGGAAGACAAGGAAAACCATATACATGAAAAATCATGTAAAAAACAACAAAGACAAGTC
>JAMKQA010025753.1:0-60058 GCA_024699735.1 Posidonia australis
GGATGAAGGGCTCGACATTTCGTCCGAAATCCACCGACACCCACCGAAATCCACCGAAATCCACCGACACCCACCGACATGTCGTCCGACATCAGGTAAGTCGCGACATACATTGCAATATCGTTTCCCTACCTACACTTTCCGACACGTGTCGGCGAAATATCGCCGACACTGTCCGACATTTGGTTCCATGGTGTAGACATGGAAAACGGGCCCCACGAAACAGCCGGGCCGGGCCGGCCGCAGTAGGGCATGGGCCCGGCACGGCCCATGGCCCGCATCGGGGCCGACGGCCATTTTCCGCGCACAGCGTGGGCCGGTCGGTTCCCGCGGGCCGAAATGGGCCTATCCGGCGGGCCGACCGGTCTGGCCCGGCACGGCCCGCGGGTGTTTTTGCCGGGCCCGGGTTGGGCCCGGCCGGCCAGGCCCGTTTTCCATGTCTACCTATGTGGGAGACAATCTAGTCACTTGGCGCAGCAAAAAAGCAAAATGTGGTGTCAAGGTCTAGTGTAGAGGTTGAGTACAGGTCTATGGTTCAGACGGTTTATGAGATGATGTGGGTAAAGTCATTACTTGAGCAGCTTGGAGTCAATGTTGAGGTGCTTATGTCTATGAGCTGTGACAATCAAGCTGCTATCTTTATTGTAAATAACTCTACCTTCCATGAGAGGACAAAGCACATTGAGGTTGACTGTCATTTTGTAAGGAACTTAGTAATGAGAAGAGTTATCTCTGTTCCACACACACATTCTTTAGAGCAGTTAATTGGTATATTCACGAAGGGTCTTGTTGTAGGGTTGTTTGAGTCTTTATGTGACAAGTTGGACATGGTTGATATGTATGCTCTAGCTTGAGGAGGAGTGTTAGAGTAGTTATTATTATGTCTTATGTCTAAACGGGTTATTGGATATCCATTTACCACAGGGATGTCTAATACACCTGTGTATATATGTACTCTTCTCAGATCTTTTTGATCTTTTACCACACTATATATTGGGAGTAGTTCTTATGCACTTCACTTCCACAACAAGTGAAACAAGTGAGGGACCAACTTTTTTGATTAATTTTTACCAGCAAAGTAGTCAAGGTCACCCTCCAAATGCCCAAGGCAACAGGTGAGGCAAGGCAAGGGGATGAATTATAAAAAATAATAAAATAAATATATATACCATGAAATTGAGCATCCAAACATTCAACTAAATGACAATTTAATCAAATACCAATTAAACTAAGTAAAATATAAACATCTTAACAATGAGTCGATGACTTACATACAACAACCAATGTACCATAGAGGAAGAAACAACAAAAATGAGATGGGGAAGAGGTGGAAAAAGAAAAGAAGAAACAAAAAAAGAAGAGGAAGAAGTGGAAATACATGTGGAGAGAGGATGCTGGAGGGAGGCTTGTTGGAGGAGTGCCGATAGTGGAGGATGTGGAGGTGAACCAACAGTGGAGGAGGCCGTTGGGGGTAGTGTTGAAGGAGGAGGAGGTCGTCAAGGGTAGCGTCAGAGGAGGACAATTGTTGGAGCAGGACTGGTGGAGGATGAGGACTGAAGGAGGAGTGTAGTCAAGAAGAAGAGGAGAAGAGCTGCCCTAGGTTGAGAATGGGAAGGTAAAGCCATTGGATTTGGGTTATATCGATAATTGGGTTTTTTCAACCTGTTTACCCACCTAGATCTCACCTCGGCTGACGTGACCTAGTCGATCACCCAATCAAACTCATTCACCACGACACTTGTCAAGGCCATGGGGTGACTCACCTTGACAACTCTGTTTACTAGTAGGTTGTGTTTTTTCGATTTAGTTTGGTTGTTTTTTATCCCCTTCATTTTTCTGTTTTATTCATGAAGCAATAGACACTATTTCACAAATTTAAGCAAATGAAACTTCACAAAATTTGCAGCAAATTTCTATTTACCACCACTTTCTATGAACTTCCATTGCTGGGGTGGGGGGTCTTCCCATTGTCACCCATTGTTTGCCTTGAGAAGTCTGTTTACCTGTAGGTCGTGATTTTTTCCCCTTTTAGTTTGCTTCTTTGTCATCTTCTTCAATTTTCTGTTTTATTCATGAAGCAATGGTCGCTATTCCATAAATTTTAAGCAAACAAAACTTCACAATACTTGCGGCAAATTTCCAATTACCACCACTCTCTTTGAGCTTCCATTTAAGGTTGTTGGGGGGGGGGGGGGGGTGTAAATGAAGGAGATGTGGAGAAACTGGATTGAGAGTCTGATCCCTCTTCTTCTCAAAACAGAAAATGAAGGAGATGAGGAAGAACTGGATTAATAGTTGATCCCCACTTCTCAATGTCACAATGGTTTAGTGCACAAGAACTGCTCCTCTCACATATGGCATACCTTTTTCTTTTCTATAAATTTGCCTTGCTGCCCCTCACATTGCATTCTTATGAGGGAATTGAACCGCCATTTTTTCATAGTTTCTTATGTTTAATCTCTCATAGGGTGGGTCTTTTCCTTATTTGAACGTGTCATTTTTTCTCATAAATCGGACATAAATCATTTAGTGCTTCTCAACATACAATACTTGGGGTATGTATTTTATTCACCAGGATTTCTGGTGATTCTATTCCATACAGCGAATGATGAAGAGAAAATAATGAACCTTTATCAAGAAAGGATTTCATGCAGCATCAGGCTATTTCTTAGTGCTTGGGCTTTCACTGTTTTCCTTTCCTTTCTTTTCCTGTTAAATAGACTGAAACACTTGGGCATCTATTATCTCTCAATGACGTATTTTTTCCCTTTCAGGTGGAATATTATTTCAGTGATATAAACCTGGCAACTACTGAACATTTAATGAGGTTTATCAGCAGAGATCCTGAGGGATTTGGTAAGTTGTTTGTCTTTTCATGTTTTTGTTTATTTATACTGGTTTTCAGATATGTCTCCCACAAAGCTCGAAAGCATGTTATCCATGTGTTTTCGTGTTTCGATGCCAATTGTCGATATTTGTATGATTTTCTCCTTTATTATCATTTGCTAGATGCTTTCACTTATTATGGAAGAAACATCAATCAGGTGTAATGAAATAAGTATGTTATCCGAGACTACATGTTATGTTGGAAAATTGATTAAGAATGTTGCTGACATACATTCCTTGACTAATATGTTTCATATTTCTGTTTAGTTCTTGTCTTCAGTTGAACAAAAAAAATTGCACACCCTTGGGTAAAACCCATGTGAAGGACTCAAAAGAAGAGAATGACGTAGCTGATGTTTTGCCTATGTCAAAACTCAAATATGTCACTTGTAAAGACAAAATTTAGGTGTTTTATAGGTCTTTCTTGCTTGTTCCCACAATCCACCATGTAGCAGACAACATAAAATTATCGATCTGTCCCATTAATTGGCATTTAACGTTTATGACTTCTAGGTTTTCTAATCTCTATTCAATGGACCTGGGATGAGAAGTACTGTGCCTAATGAACTTCTGTGTTAGACAACAGTATATTTGAAGTTCACTTTTATTTGTCTGAAATTTCTTGAACTTGATGTTGAAAAATGCAATGCTCAATTGTTATTTTCTGACACTTAATTGTCTTCCATAACTTGTGATTCCAGTTTTGTTTTCCACTAAAAGAAAGTCTTGGATTTGTTTTTGTGTGGAAATGTAGCTATACTTGTTCCCATTTTCATGTTTCAGGTTAGATTTCAATATCATCTCTTCAAAACCATGAATTTACTAATACGAACATAAACAGCTGGTGACAAGCACTATATAAAATGAAACAATGTTTTAAATTGTGTCGACTTCTGAAGAAACTGAACATCTTTTCAGACAAATTGTTTACTTGCTAACATGTATATCTGCCCTCAGACAAGTGGATTGCTACTTTCTAGTTCTATTTGTTCTAAAATAGCATGCATCTGGATGAAATGGATACAGTACATAGATTACGTTCACTTGCCAACAAAATTTTTTAATTTGGTGACATGGAGTTGTATCCTCTATTGTCGGTGCCAACAAGTAGACCAAACTATAGAAGTGCTAAGGATCCAAACTTTGTGCTGTGTCCTCCATCATATAGGTGTTATTATGTAGATAAAAATACCAGGAAGCTCTTTTTCCCCATGAACAGGAGAATAAATGATTTGCCTGTTTACAGTCTCCAATTTTCTTTATTACTGTAGGAAAGTAATGATGTTTCATGCGCTATCCCTTTCCCACAATTAACATTTTTCGTTCTTCTTTTGAACAGTTCCGATTTTTGTAATCTCATCTTTTAAGAAAATTAAAGCTTTAGTCAACAATAATGCACAGCTTGCTACTGCTTTGCGAACCTCAAGGAAACTTGTAAGTTCTTTTCATGGTTTTAGCTCCCAACCTTGCTCTTTAGACAAGTACTCTTTTTAATGCATTTTAAAACATAATATTATTGGAGTGGCAGATGTGCTTGCAAATGTGAATGTGCTTTAATTTTTATTGAAAGAAAATAACTGCTTACCTTTTCTGTTCACTAGAAGCTTATCTAGCAAACTAACTTTATTTCTATTCTTATAATTCTCAATTCTGATTTTGTACTTTGATGGCATCTACAGGTTGTCAGTGATGATGGAAAGAAAGTGAGGCGCCAACAGTCAATAACTGATTCTGATTTAGAAGAACTGCAGGTCTTTTCCAGAAGTTACTGAACAGTTTTAAGCCATGATATTGCCCCTTGTTTTCATTGATTCTGTTGCTGGCAATACCCTTTTTTTCTTTTCATTTCTGCAGTCACGCATTGTTGTTGCTGAGAATCTGCCCGAGGATCATTGTTACCAAAGTCTTATTAAGGTTTTCTCTGTTGTTGGAAGGTAGGTAAAGACATGAAAGCTCATGTTCTAGCATCGGCTTTAAATGATTGAGAGATCTCCTGTACTAATGCCCTAGATAATATGTCCCAGTGTTAAGACTATTCGCACATGCTATCCTCAGACCCCAAATGGTGCTGTTCCTGTCAATCCCAGGCCTGGAAAAATGGATACATATCTTTTCAACAGAGTATGTATATTTCAGAAACTTTTTGCATGTCCAACATGTAGAGGCTTATTTTTCAAAATTTATATCTCTATAAGGCTGTTGGTTTATGTATTGGGTACAAGGACTCAATCATTAAATAATCCTGGAATTTGAATATTTGTAACAGGATTATTATATGTTTCACATAGTTGGTCTTAATTAATATGCAGTCATAATTGCGTTCTTAGAGAATCAGGAAATGCATATAATCTGGATGCCTGTTTGTTCTTTAGTTTTTTCCGGACAAATGCCGTATGGACCTCTACTAGTCACTTGTTGGAGCCATAGTTATTAGCTGCCCACCTAGGCGACATGGCAATATTGCCGGGCATTTCAATGCCCAGCCACTTTTATAAACTGCCAGATCCTTGTCGCCGTGTTGGATCTCTGGCCTCTTCGACAATGATTTTAGCAATTCCAAGTCTTCTCTATTCTACTTTTTCTCCTTATTTGCAAGGTACCTTGGTTGAATGTTCATCTTTTTGGTTTTTTTAATTCTGATGCTTTTAAACAAGTTTCATGTCTATTAACTTGATTTTTACATGATTATTGATTTTTTTTAGATTCCCATGTGGTGATGTTTTTCTCCATATCTTTCTATTATTTGTTGTTTTCCTATGCTAAAAGGGTATAACTCTTTCAAATAATTTGATTCTTTTACATATATGATATAGCCATATATTATTTGTTGTTTTTCCATGCTAAAAGAGTAGAAGCTGCTCAAATAAGAGTCTCATTTGGTCTTTTTTTGTGTTCTTGAGAATTTTCTAAGAGTATGAGACTTATTGTTATTCTCTTCTATTTTGTTTTTATTAAGACTTATTGTTTTCGTTAGTCATTTATTTAGATTTTAATGTATGTGTCTTTTATATTGATAGTTTGATGTTAATCTTTTCTTTTATGGCCTTAATCATACTTATTAAGGTACCAAGGTGTCCCACATTAAAAAATAAAAAATAATTTAATTTCAGTATTTTTACTCTTTATTTTATATATTATTAAATACAATTATGCATTGATATATGTATTCTGTACTCAATTAATCTGTAAATGACATTGAAATATATAACAAATAACAAGATAACAATAAAATATAATAAGATTTAACATCAAAGCATCAATATAAAAAGCACACATTAACATAAATAAGTTAAAAACAACAACTTTTAATAAGCCTTAACTCAACAAACTGAAAATATAAGATAATAACAATGTCTTAGACTTAGTTAATATTGAAGAACACAAAAAAAAAAACTAAATGAGAGTTTCATGATCTCATTCAGTTTCTTCATCGTCTAATAAATCATTAAATTGTCTTTTAAAGTTGACTTAGTCAATATGTGAGAGGGGGAGAGAGGACTGTTGTTGGCCGAGGCTTTTGCACATGGATGGAACACGAGATTTGATTCATCTTCCTATTTGTATATGTGCAATTCTTGGTGGATTGGGTCTGATCCAGTTAAATTAAATTTAAAAAAAAGAACATTAAAACACCTAATATGTGTGTAACGGTTGGTCGCTCAAAAGTATGGCCTTAATCTTAGTGTCATTATATTTTTAATTTTATTGTTATCTTGCCATTTTATTTTGTATATTCCAATGTTATTTTGGATCTAATTGAGTTTGGAATCGATATATCAATACATAATTGCTTATAATGATATATAATATCAGGGGTAAAAAGTTCTAAAGAATGTGCATTTTTTTTTAACGACGCCTAGGCGCCCAAGGCACCCCAACTCAATGTCTTGGCACATTAATAATCTTGGTTAGTGTAGTCATTGTGGGTGGGTACCTTTCTATGCCGTACAAAATGTTGCAGTTAGGGAGAAAAGTGAATATTCATTATTGATAAGCAATATTAGTTACATATATATAGGGTTTATCCTTACATGGATATCTATATAACAAATACTTATATAATACATAACCCATATAACATAGTGTTAAACACTCCTTCTCCAGTTGGAGTATAGATGTTAATCATGTCCAGCTTGTTATATAAAAATTCAAACCTCTCAACACTTAATTTTTTGGTGAAGGTATTTGTTACATATGGGGTGCAAATAACTCCTTTCGTTACCAAGTCATGCATGTAATGGTAGCCTACCTTACTATGCTTAGTGTGCTTGTAGAAAGTAGGATTACTTGCAATGAAAATCGCCACCTTAATATCGTATTGCATGGTCATAAGGGTTCTTATAGAGAAATCAAGTGTTGACAAGAGGACCTAAGCTAAAGCATTTCAAAGTTGTCTGTGTCATGCAACGCTACTTAGTTTCTGCATCGGATTGTGATATTATATTCTTTTTTTGTTCGGTTAGGTTACCAGATTTTTGCCTACATAGATGCAGTATGCTGATATAGATTTTCTACCACTTCTGTTTCCTACATAGTCACAATCAGAATACGCTTGAATATCTAACTGATCATGTTTCTCATAAACTAACCTTCGTCTTGGTGTACCTTTAATGTATGTAAGCACCCTTACGGCATCTTGTTAATATACTTTTCTGAATTTATGTATGAATTGACTATTGACTGAGAAGTCTAACAACATATAAGATATTTCGATGTGTCAAAATCAAATAGATCAGTTTGTCAATTAGTTGTCTATATCTACCTGCATTTTCATATGTGTCTGTAGAACCATCCGTGTTCGATCAATGGAAGTATTTTCTAGTTTGCATGATCAAATGCATATTTTCTTTGAGATAGCATCATCTTTCCCTTAGTATAAGTAAACTTAATTCTCAGAAAATATTTAGGACGTTGCATATCCTTTGTAATGAAATGTTGCTGCATCTATGTAGGATTTATCATACATAGATATAAGGTTTATCCTTACATGGATATCCATATAACAAATACTTATATAACATGTAACCCTTGTAACATAGTGTCAACACTCTTTCTCAAGCTAGAATATAGATGTTAATCATGTCTAGTTTGTTACATAAAAATTCAATCCTCTCAACACTTAATTTTTTTGGTGAAGGTATTTGTTAGTTGCTTCGTTGACTAAGTATATGGGGTGCAAATAACTCCTTTCGTTACGAAGTCACACATGTAATGGCAGCCTACCTTAATATGCTTAGTGTGCTTGTAGAAAGTAGTATTATTTACAATGAAGATCGCCACCTTAATATTGTATTGCATGGTCATAAGGGTTCTTATAGAGAAATCAAGCTTTGACAAAAGGACCTAAGCTAAATCATTTCAAAGTTGTCTGTGCTATGCAACGGTACTTAGTTTCTGCATCGAATTGTGATATTATATTCTTTTTTTGTTTGGTCAGGTTACCAGATTTTTGCCTACATAGATGTAGTATCTTGATGTAGATTTTCTATTACCTCTGTTTCCTACATGGTTATTATCAGAATATGCCTGAATATCTAGATGATCTTGTTTCTCATAAACTAGCCTTCGTCTTGGTGTACCTTTAATGTATGTAAGCAACCTTAAGGCATCTTGTTAATGTACTTCTCTCAGTTTATGCATGAATTGACTATTGACTGAGAAGTCCAACAGCATATGAGATATCTAGACGAGTCAAAATCAAATAGATCAGTTTGTCAATCAGTCGTCTGTATCTACCTGTTTTCTCATATATGCTTGTAGAACCACCTAAAAAAGTTGGTGTTCGATTAATGGAAGTATTTTCTGGCTTGCATGATCAAATGCATATTTTCTTTGAGATAGTATCATCTTTCCTTTGGTATAAGTAAACTCAATTCTCAGAAAGTATTCAGAATGTTCCATATCCTTTGTAGTGAAATGTTTTTGCAAATATTTTTTGGTCTTTCTGATACTTGTAGCATCATTTCTTGTAAAAATGATGTTATCCACATATACTGTTAACAATATACAATCATTAGTGTCTTTCCTGATGAACACTAAATGCTTTTCAATACATCTTTTGTACTCAAAATGCATTGTAACTTTACCACTCTCGAACTTTGCTTCAGGTCATATATTGCTTTCTTGAGAAGATACACACTGTTCTCCCTTTGAGCAACATACCTAGGGGATTGTTTCGTGTATATCTATTCTGCTAAAATGTCTGTTTCGTGTTAGATTTTAGTGCAACAACAATAGGAAATGTGTGGGATATCGGTAGAAATTTTAGGTGGAAATATCGTAAATTTACGAAAGTCCATGGAAATAGTCAAAAAACTTTGAATTTTGATTTGAAACTCTAAGACAAGTTAAAGTAAGCAATAATCTACTTCTTAATCTATTTAAATTAACTTTCTCAATATGTATCATATTAAAATACAGTAGATAAACCTAATACAAATATCCTAAAGTATAAATAATAAGTAAAATGCTTAATAAATATTTGAAAATAGAAGTACTCAGAAAAATTACCTTATATATGCTTAATACCATGAAGAGTGCCTTGGTTTATCAAAATATTCTTCTTATACATTAGTCATGTTGTGTTCTTGATGAATCTGTTGTCGAACTTGGAACATTCTTTACAATACATAGTTGTTTCAAAATATATGATTATAATATATCTCGTATTCATTGATGTGGTAGTGGTATTATGACATTGACAGTTGTGTTAGGAATCTCATTGGTAGATATTGTGAAATTATATATACTGGATTAGAAATTTCTTGAGGTTTTCGAGGGATGTAAGAATGACTTAGAATAAGTTCATGTGGTTGTTCTTTGTATTGTGTAGGAGGAGGTGCATAATAAACAAAATGAGTTCATATCTTATTTAGTTTGTTCGCTTGGAGTATAAGATAGTGTAGCTCTTGTTCAATCGCTTTCAGTGTTATAGTTTGTTTGTCCAACAGAATCACCTCCATAAAAGCTATAATTATAAGGATATCTTGATGAGTTCATACATTCTTTTACATCAATGTTCGTTTTACTAGTAATTTTAGAACATGGTTTACTTTATTTTTCATCTAGAACTGGTTATCCATTTACTTGAAACCATTGAAGTATAGAATCATCTTCTTCGTCTTCATTATAAATATATGCAACATCAATTGAGTCTATTTAGTCTTTTTCTTTTTCTTATTCGATATATTTTATTCTCTACCGCATATTGTAATGCACAAATATCAAGTCATTCAATCTTGCAGTGTCTAATTTGTTTTTTTTCTTTGTATGAATATAGTTGAATGTACTCTAACTTTGTTCACTATTAGATACTATTGTTGTTTGAGATAAAATCTTTACAGCAATATTCCTCAGATTTGACGCATCTGCTACATTTAACATTCTTCATTCATCTGAAATATTATATTTAGTTATTAATTATATTATGGAGTAATATTATGAAATAAAAGAAATGATATTTAAAACATTATTTAGAGTCTTTGTGTCATGCAAACGTATCGTAAGAGGCTCTCTAAATGATAGAAGTTCATTTAGAAAGTACTTTGTTTCATTGAGAGTTTGTACTTGGATATTGACATTAGGTTCCAATTTTTTTCACATCTTTAACAAATGTTAATAAATCAGTATGGCTACCAAGTTGATAATTATACGATAATTACGGATTCAAATAATATATTATATCGACAAAAAAACTCATTTAGCAAACATTTATGTAGTAAATGAAACATAATGATAAACAATATGAATGTACATGTTAAAATGCTTATATGTAATGGATGAAGAAGCATATTAGACTATCTTATTCCTTAAATAATCTGTGTGCTGCTTCAGGCACAACATCTTTCGTCAATCTCATAGTTTCATGTAAGAAACCTATGGTAAGTTTTTTATCACCACCCATCAACTAAAGAATCTTTGAAACTGGTTTCATAATATTGACAATCTTTCGATAATTCTCATAAAAATGTATATTATTTATAATTAAATTTACTTTCTTGTCAATTGGACTTTTACTTTTGTAGTATTTCATTTCTTCGATTAATCATACTTTGAAGAGTAATATAATTTGTAGCAAATTGGGTGACTCCTGGACGAATTAAATCACCATCGCAACACTTAGGTGACTTCATTGAAGTTAGTAAAAATGAGTGGTTGTAATTGAAATTTGTTACAACCTTTGCATCTTTTGCTGTTTTCTCCACTAATTTTGTCTTCTTGAAACCTTTAAGTGTTAGATCATTACAATGAGCTGTGCATGATATTCAGTTTATGTCATACTTCTTCATAATCCTAGAATCAACTTTTTTAAAATTATTTCTATTATAAGTCATAATCTGCATCACGTTTGCTACTCCTACTTGTTTAATGACTTCTTCCATTTGTTGGTATATGTACTTGTAATCTTTCATAACATTAGAAGTATCAATGGAATTCGAAAAAATTGTACGGTTATCACAGTAAATCATGAAGTTGATAATTTGTTTCATTGTGGTACTCGTCAAATCATCACATATGACAGTCACTTTATAGATTGGTCATTGTCGTTTCAAGTCATTAACGTAAATTTCTAATTCTTGCTTCTCTACTTTAAGGTACTTGTTCGTGATCTCATGTTCAGTTAGTACCTTTATTATTGTATTTTCTTTTACTGCAACATCAAATATATGTTGCAGACAAGGTTTCTTTGCTGTTTTTGTAGGAATAGCATTGAAGAACATATATTTTGCTACAGTTTGATTAACTTTTTCCCTAACATTTCTAAACATATTTTTAATCACCTTTTGATTTAAAGCTTCTTTTTTAAGTTCTAATTGTAGCTGCATCTGGATTGTTATATCTTTGATTATACGTTCTGAACAATTCAATAATGCATTTACGTTTATCCTTTTGTGTATTGCTACTGCCACTATTACTATCACTTATACTTCCCTTGTAAATCCGAGTACTACTTAACCTATGTAATTTTTCAATTTGTTCTCTACATCATTCTTCATTTTTAGATTTCATTACTGTTCTTTTGTACATTTTCCTGTCTTTCAAAGTGTCATAGTCTGTAGGATAAACCATATCATTAATCTGGTATGGGAATAGCACAAGAAATATATTCAGTGAAGAAAATTTTGTAGAATCTTTCTTCTCTTCTTTTTTTGAGTTTTTTTTTTGCTTTAGTGTTTTTTAACAGTTCTTTCATTTGAGCAGAAACCATAAATGGGTACGATTTATCCTTAGCTACATTAATGTCTCCATTAACAAAGTGTTGACTTAATCTTGTTATTTTTTTACTTTTTATTTGCTTGTCACAGTGTTTGTGTTGCATTTTTTGTTTATCATTGTCAAAAGAATATCCATGAAATCAATCTAGATCCTCTGATTTAACTACCCTTACATCACTATGACCTCTATTAGTTTCATATCCTTAGGGATTTGACATTATGAAGTTGAAAATATATGATAATTATCATATAATTAAATGAAATAATACATTCAAGTATTTTTTGATTTTCTACATGTTTTAGTGTTTTTTATAATCATTCCTGATTTTTTTAATTAATTATAAAATATCCTAATTTGTTTTAAAATTATAAAGAATTACTGATTTTATAGAATTATTAGGTTAGATTTATGTATTATTAGGTTAAATGTATCATCTATGTTATAAACTAAAATATTATTAGATTAAATCTTGAATTTTTAATTAATTACGAAATAAACATGAAAATTCCTTAAATCTATATAAAAACCTTAGATCTATGGAAAAACATGATTATTAGGTTAGATCTATGTATTGTGTAAACAATTTATATAATTATATATCAAGTTATTAGCATAAATATTCAAAATGATAAAATAAACTTAAAAAAACCTTTGATCTGTGTAATATTATGTTAGATTTAACTAAGATCTAGGTTTATACTTTGTACCTAAGATTACACGTGAACTTAAAAAAATGGAGTTTAAATAGGAGTTGCTTTAAACAATACAATTTTATAGTATAATATGAAAGTGGTATAACAATACTAAAGTAGTACATTTTACAGTCATACACTCTTAGCATGGGATAAGTACTTATTAAAGATAATAAAATTAAATCAACAAATCAAATTGCAAAAGTCTTCAAATTTCAAATCACCTAAAAAAACATAAAATTGCATGCAAAAACTGAAGATCTAGTAAATGGAAATATACTAAGTATAATTTTTCCTAATTTTTTAATTAATTATGAAATATTCTTATTTTTCAAAAAACTTATAAAAAGTACTGATTTATAGAATTATTAGGTTAGATCTATCATTTATGTGATAAATTGAAATATTATTAGGTTAAATCCTGTTTTTTTAATTGATTATGAAATAAACATGAAAATTCCTTAGATTTATGTAAAACCTTAGATTTATGCAAAAACATGATTATTAGGTTAGATTTATATATTATATAAACAATTTATATAAGTATATATCAAGTTATTAACATAAAGTTTCAAAATAATAAAATAAAATTGAAAAAAATCTTAAATCTATGTAATATTATGTTAGATCTAACTCAATTCTAAGTTTATATTTTATACCTAAGATCTAAATGTGAACTTAAAAGAACACCATACATCTATGAATCCCATATTGAATTATAGAAATCCATCAAACATTTTTACATTTGCAAAAATTGAAGATGTGAACTAAAAAAAAAAACCCTAGAGATGGTTCAAGACTTAGATGGCAAAGGCGTTTACAAAAAAAAGAAGAAAAGGCAAAGGGCATAGGACAGCTGGAGATGGTTCAAGACTTGGAGAAGAGAAAGGACGTAGGATCGTAGGAGATGGCTGCATGCAAGTGCAGATCGGTGGAAATGGCTTAACGGTAGGGTATGGTTCCAACTTGCAAGGGCACAGGACGGTACGAGAAGGCTGGACAAGAAGGACGAACCGTTGGAGACGGCTAGATGGTGGGAGATGGTTTGAACTTGCAAAGGCACAGTACGACAGGAGATGGTTGGACGATTGTTGGAGAACCTTGAGGAGAGGAGGAGAGAAGGCGTCGGTATCCCAATAAAAAGGAAATGAGTTGAATTAAAGTTGTGTCATGCATGTCGGTCTCTGGAAAAGGTACGTCGATTGACACAATGATGTAGTGTAAAAAACGCGTAGAGTCATCGACATCACGAACATGTTTTGATATACCATACAATTTCGTTTCCTTAATTTAATAAATCGACATGTGTTGGTGATATTTCGCCATACGCGTCGAAGTTTGATTCGATGGTTGGTGCATATCCTATGAGTGAGTGACGTTAATTGATAAGATAAGTTGAATGGAATTTTGGTGGACTATTGGAGAAAAGGTTTCCTCATAATTAATGCTATAAGATTGTGTGAAACCACAGACAATCAATCTCGTTTTGTATCTGTCTATAGAGCCATTACGCTTACATTTAATATTGAATATCCGTCGACAATTAACAATGTTAGTTCCTTCAAGTCAAGCAACTAAATCCCATGTATCAATAGTAAGTAAAGTTTGCATTTTCTCATTCATAGTTGTCTTCCAATGTAGTAGAAGTTGCGCTTCTTGATAGTTGCAAATTGGCGAAAGAAGGGTGGAAGGAAATCATAGATAACAAAAGCAGAAATAGGATGGATAGTGGAAGATCGTGTATCTTTACATAAGGTAATGGGGATATTGAGATTTTGTAGTGGAAGATTTGTAGAGGAGAGTGACGTTCAGTCTCAATTGGCATAGGTATGTTGCGACGTCGATGATAAACCTATACAAGATAAGGCATATTTTCGTGCAAAAGTTGTCGTTGAACATCTCTTGTATCTACAATCTCAACAGAAAAAGAAATAGAAGTAGTAATAGGTGTAGTCAGAGAGGCAGAAGAATCAAAGTAGGACTTTGATTCCCAAAAGGTGACATCACCAGACTCAAGGTAATGATGATTGGGTCGATGATAGTTCCTGTATTCCTTATGAGTTCTAGAATATTCCATAAAGACACACCAAAAGAGACCAAAAAGCTAACTTATCAAGATCTGGACTAAGATCTTAAATATAGGTGACATACCTAAATACCTTTAGAGGAAAATTGAAGAGCTTCTTATCAGGATAAAAACGGTGAAGTGGAATTTTACCATCAAGAGGTGCAGAAGGCATCATATTAATAAGGTGAGTGGCTGTAAGAATGATGTCAGACTAGAATTATTTTGGAACATTCATTTGAAGTAAAATAGTGTGAGTGACGTCAAGTATGTGCCTATACCTACGTTCTACTATCTCATTTTGCTGAGAGGTATGTGGACGATAGGTCTAATGAAGGATTCTTAATAAAGCAATAATTTTCCACATTCTTCTGAGCAAATTCAAGAGTGTTGTTAGTTTGAAAGATGTTTGAAGTGACAAAAAATGATTTATTATTGCAGTAAAAAACTTGTTGATAATGTCAAACATATGATATTTATCTTTCAAAAGGTATCCACAAGAAACTTTAGAATAGTCATCGGTAAAGACAATATAATAATGGAAATCAGGAGCTAACACGCTACGGACGGTTCCCCAGATATCTCAATGAACTAAATCAAAGGGACCTTGACTATTAGACAACTTAAATCGCTTATAAGTAGTTCGATGGTGCTTACGTAAATGATATGATTTAGAAATAAATGACTCAACGATGATCTAAGGAAGAGTCTATTGTAAATTGTGATGTGATGGGTGATTAAGACGGTAGTGTCATAACAATAAGGAGTTTGCAGTAGCTGCAATAGACGTCAATCTACTAGGTATATCAACTTGGACTAACATGTAAACGATATGATCATGTTCATGATCCATATCAATCTTCCTTTCTGTCTGTAGATTCTGAAAAGTACAATGATAGTAGAAAAATGTTACAAAATAGTAAAGTTGACAGATAATAGCACTAATGGAAAGTAAGTGAAGGAGAAAGTCGGGCACATAAAGGAATCTTTTAAGAATAATCTGAACCACACCTTCCCCAGAGAGAGAGCAATGGTGACCATTAACAATAAAAATAGATTTAATATCAAATAAATTGGAAAGACGGGTAAAAAGGATGCGAATACCTAGATGCAGTAACATAAAGTAGAAGTAGAAGACAATCTAGATCATACCATGACAATCAACAATCTTGCTGAAAAAGGCATTGGTTGCCAGAAGGAAGGGCTGCTAGGGCTGGCGGATGGGCCTGGATGGGTTGTCCGGAGGAGGGGATCTGGGAGGAGTGGTCGGAGAGAGCTGGCGGAAGTTTGGGAAGGTGTGGCGAAGGTCTGGAGGGGCTGTCCGGAGGAAGGGAACAGGGAGGAGAGCCAGCGGAGGTCTGAGAAAGTGCAAGAGGCGCATGGAAGGCTGACGGTAATGACTGCAAGGGCTGGTGGTGCTGGCAGGTTAGCTGGATGGTGGTGGAAGTCTGGGAGGGAAGAAGAGAAGGAGACAGCTAGGGTTTTATGTGTTCCTTGGCTCTGATATCATGTTTCTGTTAGGGAGAAAAGTGAATATCCATTATCGATAAGCAACATAGTTACATATATATAAGATTTATCTCTTACATGAATATCCATATAACAAGTACTCATATAAGACATAACCCATATAATATAATGCTAACACAAAACATTTCTTTTCTTCATTCCTGGAATACCTCCTCTCTCCAATGTGCATAGTATTATAATTGCTTTGGCCGCTTCAAAAAGAAACTGCAATCTCAGAGTGATGTTGACAATATTTTTCTTTCTATAAATAACAGGTTACATATCTACATAAACATGCATACTTACGTACACACACTTGCAAACATCATGTTTTCAAAGGCACTCATGTAAGATCTTTTCTTATGGTAGAGTATATATGTAAAATGTGGCAGGGGTTTATAACTATGTATGTAAGGATTAGTGGTGTACGTGTAAAGATTACAAGTTTGCATGGGTATATATGCATGTCTCTGGAGTTATGTGAAAACCCCCAAAATATCATCAATCGTTCTTACAGTGTGGTGAAATATGAGTTACGCTGCTTAAAAAGGAGATTGTTTGATCCTTCACCTTTTCTCTAGTGTCCTTAATCAGATAATTATTTGTTTGTCTCTAGAAAAAGAATAATTTATTTTCTCTTTACCAGTTTAATCAGATCATCTATTTTCTTACATTAAAAGCCTCAATTCTTTACCATTCATTTGAGTGCTGTTTGGCATGATTTGAATGAAAGTTATAAGAATATGTCATTGCCTTAGACTTCGTTTGGAAACTCTTATTTGTAGAAGTTAGATTGTGAGGTTTTAATAGAAATTGACTTGTGAGAGTATATATAAAAGTTAGATTTTAACTTAGTTATGAAAATCCTATTTGACAAATAAAGGTTCCATAGTAATAATTAGATTCTAACAATATTGATTTTACATATCTACCTTCATCCAATAGTAAAGCTGTAAATAATGAGGACATTTTTATGTAATTAATTTAAAAAATCAGAACTACAAACATAAATACATATTTCATTTATTTAGCTTCTGTCAGAAATTGAACTTCCTCTGGTCAGTTCTGGGAAACCATGTTTTTACACAGTTTTAAGATCCAGAAGCTATAGTTTCTGTGAAAAGTGGATTCTCAATACTCCGTTTAAAACTGCTTCTGGGATATTTAATGGTTTGACAGAAGTTAACCATTCAGAAATTGTATATAAGCAGTTCTAAACGGAGTCTTAGATGTAAAATTGCATTTTTCTTTTGTAATTTATGTAGTTTCTACTTTTCAAGTGGTCTTTCTTCATTACAAGTTTTAAAAATGCTTTGAAGCATGTTTTTATGAAATGCTGTAAACATTGGTCACTGCTTTACGTGTAAAGCATTTTAGTTTCATTTGTGTTTTGCAATTTAATTGTGTAGACCTTTTAAGTGTTATTACTCATAGCAGGGTTTACTTTTTCCAATTTATAGTTGCATGCTTTTGTGGAGTATGAAACTGCTGAGCAAGCTGAACGAGCAGTAAGTCTCATAACTGGCATTTGGAGCTATATCCTTCAATCTACCTTTTGTTTTCAACTCCTTTTAATTTCATGAAGTTCTATATGTTTGGCAAACCACAGGTTGGGGAGCTCAATGCTGAGGGTAACTGGAGAAGTGGGCTTAGAGTTCGCTTGCTACCTAGTTGCATGGTAAACCCCTAGGCCCTAGTATTCTTCTTGTAGTAGATTTGTATGTGTAGAATTATTTGAGTAGTCGATTTACACTACTGTTTGTGTGATCGTGAGGGTTTTTTTCCCCGATAATGTATGGTGGCTCCTACCTGGTTGGACAGAAAATATCTTGTGTTGGTCATGTACATGTAGTTAAAATTTTGTGGGATGGTTGCCTACGTCTTTCAACACTTACATTCCAGAGGTTCGTTGCAAGCAGTATCGTCTCTACAAGGAATTCAGCTTCGTTGTACACTTCCAATATTTACATTTAAAATTTAAGGGCACAAATTCTCGTGGCTTACAAAACAGTGGTATAGCCTTATCTGTGTTACCGAATGATCTCTTGTTCTTTGTGGTAAAATAAAGCTTACATTTCAGAGAATAGAAATGACAATATCAGATTGTTGCATCGTGCCTTAATACATATTTACGTTTTGAAAATCCATTTAATCAACTAATTTAAATGTTTTTTGAAGTGTTGGTTTACATCTGTATAGACACATGATGGCATGAGCCAAGTTATTATTTCTTGAAAGCCCCAAAGAAATGGTAGTAGCAGACTTACTTTGTGTATATTGTTTTGGTTCACAAACATTGTTCTGTTATGATGTCCTTTTCTATTTAGAAGCATGGACAAAGTCGAGGGAGGAAGGCAGGATATGAAGGTGATGGGAACTTTGAGGATGATGATGTTTCATCATCTAAACAGCCCAATGAGAAACAACCAGAAGATTATTTTCAACCAAATGATGTTTCTCAAGAAGAGATGGTAAAGCTCAATCAACCTTCATCCCCTGATCCACGTGAATTTCGTAGCTTGCCTAACTATTAGAATTTGTAGTTAGTCTAATGTTGTCTTCTCTTGTTCCTTGAAAGGGAGAGGAGGGTCACCATGAGAAGGAGGGAGTAGCTAGGCGAGGCCGAGGTCGGGGAAGGGGAGGCAGGGGGCGGGGAAGAGGTCAGCACCACAACAATAATCGTGGTGGTAGCCATCCTATAGGCACTCCTCCAGGCCATTCAGTGCAAATTGAGCAGCATGCTACAACAAAGCCACCAGGACCTCGAATGCCGGACGGCACACGTGGATTCACAATGGGCAGAGGGAAACCACTTGAAAGTACTGAAACAACTTCATGAGTATATATAACATCCAACTTGCGGTGAATGGTGTTTTGATTGTTGGGGAGATCAGGATACGTTTCTGTTGTCCAATTATTATTTAGGGCAGCAATTTTTGGCTGGTGACTAATTTATTTTTGAAGGCTGAGAGAGAATTGCCTCTTGTAAGAGGTGGCTTGCGGTCTGAACGTAGCTTTTTTTTAGTTGATATTTTTATGTATAAAAATGTAAAAGAAAAAAGGAGAGGAAACCTATTTTCTGTGGTTTTGGATTGCGGTGTTGGTATTTTTGGTTTTTTTTTTTCCTCTTGTGATAGTGAAAAGCATTAGCAACGGATCTTGATTCTACATTTTTTTTTATAATTTGATTTTATCATATCTATCTTTTGATTGTGTAAATGATTGTTTCAAGACTGTCAGTTGTCACCATCTCTTAATTTTTTTTAGCTGAAGAAGTGAAGTATCTTTATGATAAATGGACTGATTTTCAGCTTGCTTTTCCCCCTTTATTATCAGCCCTAGTATTGGCTTTGTTCCTGTTTTCTCCATTCGTTTGTCTGATCCCATCCATGTTCCCCAGGAGTCTCATAATTTTATTGCAATCTTAGAAGCTGGCATAGCGGTTTCTAGGGTTCCAGGGGAGTAGAAAACTTTTGATGGGTGTTGCTGGCTCGACGCAAAAGCTGAGTCTGTATTCTAAGTTTCCAATGGTCCCTGCAAATGTCGTCATTATCAAAAAATGTTCCTTATTTTGTGAAGTTGTAATTAAATGATGGCTTATTTTCCACACAAACAATGTTGTTAGATGCAAACCTTAATATTGACTATGAAAACAAAAATCCCAACATTCTAATCAACTCAATTACTAAATTTCATTGTTAAAAATTTACAAATGCCATAGCTTACAAATGACAAGATCACATGAAATGAAAGTGAGTAAAATGTAATCAACTCAATTAGTTGAGTTGGTCAGGAATTGTAAGTTTCGTAACTGTCATTGGTTTGGAATTTGATTAGAGTCATGTTAGACTCCTCTTAATGGGAAAGAGTAGGAACAAGTGTTCCTACTTTGCCTCTCTTCTTCCTTAGACGCATGTTGGAGGTTAGGGCCTTGGGAGGAAGAACACTGAGAAAAGTCTAATGTCTCTGTTTTAGTGCAACAAAAGAAAGCACTCTCTTCTCTTTGTTACCTTGTTGCTTTTAGATGTTTTTTTTTTATTTTAAATTTCACATCATTTCAATCATGATTTTCCTTTTTTCATAAAAACCATTGTGCGTACCCTCAAAAGGCTCAACAAAGGAGGAGAAGGGTGATTCGATTTTTTGTTGAAATGTAATTATGTCGATTGGTACCACATCCTTCCTTTCAGCTTTGCCCTTCTTTTTTGACGATAACAAACTTCAATTCGATCTAGGAAAGCACTGGCAACAAACAAAAAGAAGGGACCTATGTAATTACTATGCCTATTCACTAAGCGACAAACTTGTCATATACTAGAAAAGAAAGAATTCACTGAGTAGTATTTAGAAATGTCTTTTTTATTAGTTTATTGTCTAATAAGTTTTTTCAAATAATATCTAATATACAAGCTTTTTCAAAAATACTGACCGTAGCTTTTTAATACATTAGGAGTTATTGGACAACTTTTTGAAAAGTTTAAGTGCTAGTTTTCTTTACGTTATGAATATTAGTCTCTTAATTTTTCAATGATACTTTCAAAAGTTGATTTTAATTATAACATGAATTTAACAAAATTATAACATGCAATTCCTCCCTCCCTCACAGCCCGCCAATGTTGTCGATGGAATCCCTTGTCAACGATTTCGTTGTCACCGATTGGAATTCACCATGGGAAGGTTGGTGAGGCAGCAGATTTTGGCAACTATAGTGGCAACAGTGGTGGTCTCTGACATCGAATTTTGACGTCGGTAGCGATGACAGTGTATTCTAGTGGTGGCAATGGTTGTCTTCGACAATGTTGGTAACGGATTCCAATGACAGTAGTGATGGCGATGGATTTTGACGATAGCAATGGTAGCAATGGATTTTGTCGATAGGGATGGTGGTCTTTGACGACGAAGTTTAGCGACAGTAGTAGTGGTCGTAGATTCTAGCAATGGTGGTTTTTGACGACGAAGTTTAGCGACGGTAGTGGTGATAGTAGATTCTAGCAATGGTGGTCTTCGACAGTGGCGGTGAATTCTAGTAATGGTGGACTTTGATGGTGGCACATTCCAACGACGAAGATGACATGCTCCAGTAGCAGCGGTAATTGTTTAAAGGCAACATGTTTCTATTAGACAAACAAATCAGATAAGCTTTTCTTTCCATTCATAAAAGCTTCGAATAGTTATAATTTGACAAAATGTCAACTTTTCTCAATAAATTACCTAAAAAAGACATTTCCAAATGCAACCTAAAGATAATCACACTTTTCCCCTGAAACAAATGGGATGACTACGAGTAGGCCCTTTTGCATATATAATCAAAGTTGAGAGGCCATGTGTATCTTTCTTTCATATTTGACTAGTGAAATGCATGTGTAGACTGCATGCAAAAAATTACATGAATGGATTGAGTAATTTTAAGGATAATAATTTTGATTACACTTATAGTAAATATCAAATCTTAGTTAGAGAATATTTCAATTTTCAAAATTAAATCGAATTAAAAAAGGAAAATATGTAAACATGGAGATTTGAAAATAAGTTTATAACTATAAATTAGGGAAATTATTGAGATTTGAAATTGACAATAATGAGATTTTAATTTTAATTTAGGGAATAATTTAATTTTCAAATTTAAACAGAATTGTTTTTTTTTTGGTAATTTCGTATTACTTAGATCAATCATGATAGTAATGAGATTTTAATTTTAATTTAGGAAAAATGCAATTTGAAATTTAAATAGAATTGATTTTTTGATAATTTTATATTAATCGAATCATTCAATAAATAGCAATTTGATAAAGGACAATGGATGATTATTATTGGAATTTTTCAATGATTGTTTTCTTGTACTTAGGCATAAATTTCTTTATCTATCAGAGAAGGTATGAGACGAAGAAGGAGAGCAGAGGGAAGAGGATGCCTATTAACAAGTTGTTGAATGTTTATGATAAATTCTTCTTAGATAACGAGAAGAAGGAAGAAGAAGAAGAGGAATCTAGTGAAACACATGAGGCTTAAGAGATATGTTCATTGTTTGGACGAGGTAAAGTGTTAAAAAATACTTCATTTGTATAGTATAATACATTATTTTTCAACCACTGGAACTCGACACTCTGTTACATTTCTAATATTTTTGTTCTATTTATTTAAGTCTTGTCATCTCCAACTACTAGAATTTTTCCAACTTAACCATACAAATGGAAGTCAAGTATCACCAATAATCAGCAATAATCCATCAAGAATGAAGACGATTTCTCCTACAAATCTAAATTATCTGTTAATTTTACTTTATAATTTGATTACATATTAAATACAAAAATAGAATAAATTTATTTCATCCTGTTCCATCTCAATGCAACGTGAAGATACAAGGAAGCACATTCCTCAAAGAAGAACACAAAAAACCCATAAAAATTCCAAAACCTAGAAGAAAACAAACGCGCTTGCGTAGCTGCGGCTCCCGCTCCACCTCCCAATGGCGGGGTTCGTCCTTCGCTCCCTCCTCCGCCGTCACCCTTCCTCCACTCTCAGAACCCTCGTCCACTTCCTCCACCAACACCAACCCACTCCTCCCTACTCCACTTTTTCCACGGGCCCACCACCTCAAGCGACGGAATCGTCGTCGGAGGAGGAGAAGAAAGGGAAAGGGCTTGTCTTGCCACCTTTCACCTCTTCCCACATCGACCCCTCTTCCATAGGAAAGGACATGTTGTTGGCCAATGGCGAGTGTAACCTTCCTACGGGAACCACCACGGCCTTCAAGTGGGTCCGCCGCTGCTGCCCCGGTGTTCCTGCCAACCTCGTCCAGAAGCTCTTCCGTCTCAGACAGGTCCTACTGTTTAGGGTTTTGATGTCGTTGGGTTCTAAAGTTCTCTGTTTTTTCAGACTAGACTTGCGAGTTATTATACCTGTTAAATGGATCGTGTCTTTTACGTATAAACGTGTGTATTATATGTATACGTTAAATTCAAATAAGATTCATTTAATTATCGTATAATTAATACTAAACTTAATCACGAATTGTTTTATATACAACACGATCTATTAAGTACATGTTTAATATTATCGTATCGTTTTGACACGACAACGACTTAATTGACATGAATATATGTTTACATATTTATTACACGGTTACACATTTATTATACGTTTACACATTTACAGTGACGTTTTAACATTTACACATTTTGTATACGTAGAAAAATTAGTGACAAATCAATAAATCATGAAACTAACCATTCAATAATATTTTTTAAGTTCAATTATTCCATAGTTGGTAATTTCATTGTTCCTTGAAATATGTTAATATCATAAGTCTACAACACATTACAAATATCCGTTATTCAAAATAATGAAAGCTATAATCTATAAATAGTATACAATTAATATAACTAGTATAATATGGTTAAATAATTTTAAGTCAATAACCATAATTAGTAATTTAGTAAAATAAAGTTAAATAATTACTATTATAATCAAGTTGAATCTATTAAATAATGATAAATAATTACTAATATAATAATAACGTGTACCTAACGTATGTTAAATAGGTAGTTGTGTACTATATACACGATTAGTTAACATGTACTTATCAGATTTTGCCTTAGACACGAAAACAACTCGTTTAATAATCATGCCATGTAAGTAGATACGATAAGTATACGTGACACAATAAGAGTAAACCCAAACACGGTTATATTGTGTTGTGGTTATGTGGTGTTAGAAATCGATAGGTTTATGAGTCATAGATGGACATATGAGTGAATGGTGACAAAAATATTAGAAATGTTGATCTCCAAAAGATAATTGTGAATTAAAAGGTTGGGCTTTCTAGTTTTATATTACTACCTGTAGGATCACATTAATTTGGACTGTAATAATAAACACCAGAAGTGTCTGCTCTGTTTGCCATTCTTGGAGCTGAAATTGTTTTGATTTGGAAGACATTGTTATTGGAGAAGGGTTCTTTTTTTTCTTTCATGAGCAGTTTGCTCTTTTGTTGGTTTATAGCTGATGATTTTGGTTATTGGACTATATCTATATATGCTTTGTTTTTTTTGAAGAATATCTATATGCCATTCTAAAAGAAAACTTTCACATGATCAACATTATGCTATAGTGCACTTATCGTTTATGTATTACTCACGCTGTATGAGATACTAACCAACAAGTCAACTACGACAAGCACAGTTGACAGCACACATGCTTATGTTTCATTAAGCTATATCCAACTTTTCAGATATAGTTAAGTCATACAATTTTTTAGTGTCCCTTTTGTACTAGTTCTAACCTTGTATTTTAGGTCTTCTTTTTAACACTTGTTACTTTGTTAACATGAAATAACTCTCCCTTCCTTTGAACATTCATTATTAAGTCTTAAGTGCACATGTTAGAACACCAAAAATGGCTTCCCCTTATTTTATCCTAAATTATACTATTCTTCCATTTCCACTTCTAACTTCTTTAACATTAGTTAACTCTCCCTTCCTTTATATGTTCACTCTTGGGTCTTCTATGCACATGATTAGAATACCAAAAATGACTTCCCTTTATTTTATCTTCAATTGATATTGTCTCGATAGTTTCCCTAATCCAAATACATTCAATTCTTGATTATATCCATTTTAAGTAAGTGAATATGGAATTGCCGAGTTCCAAAAAAATACAATTCTTTGCTTGGTAACTTATGCATCAGGGAGTCTTGATGGAGTTGGCTCTTAAGAGGTGGGGCTTTCATTGGGCAAGTAGTTGCTACTTTTGTATGAGCAACGAGGAGGATTGGTGGCATGTCTTTTTTGGATGTGCTTTTGTAAAAGACTGGTGTAGGAACGTACTTGGGTTGGAGATTACTGCCCAAATTGGTCTTGATCAATTTTAGGAAAGGTGGATAAATAAAAGGAGCATGGGTGATAGGATGGAAGGTGTGGAAAATGTTGCCTCATGTTTGGTGTGGCTGCAACAAAACCATAGGATTTTTTGAGGAATCCAATCTGATCAGCAGAAGTGAAAAGAGGAAATTTGTCACTCAGTTATTGAGTGGTCCTCTTCCAAAGATTGTGAGGTTAACACTGATGCGGTGATGGCCGCTTGGTTGGATGTACTATTTGCTTTCCGAAAAGGAGTTGTTTATCTGTTTGTAGTTTAGACTAATTGTTCCTATTGCTGTTTTGCTTAGGATCTATGTTTGTTTTTCTCTTGTATACTGTCCTGCCTTATTTGCTTGATGACGCTTACCGACAGTTTTTTAGTATGTTTTCTTCCCCTGTTTTCAATAAACAATTTTCCTTCGATCGCTAAAAAACTTCCATTTTAACATCCTTATTTCGTAATTTTCCCTTTATTTTTTTAAAATGTTTTTGCATCTCATAAATTCCAAATTTACTTCTCCAAAACCAGAAATTGACAGCATTTTAAACCTTGACTATGGTAGGTTAAAAGACAAGTCATTGAGAAAATAAGTGATAGCCAAAGCACCTCAGATCAAGATCGTTCCTTCAAAAGGGTAACAATTTTATGGTTAAGTTTGAGCAAAAATAAATATATATGATCTCATAAAAAATATACATGCATGCAAAATGTTATGATATTTAACAGGAGACATGCAGTACCATTTTTTTTTGTTCCTAACTGTGCCATGGTGTTCTTGATTCTTTACATCTTCAAAGGTCTCCGCAAAAGATGAACTTAGTCATGGAGATGTGATAGTATTACCTGCCAGTGTGCATAAACATTCCCCAGATAAAGATGATCACGGCTGCAATAATGATGAAATAGAATTCATTCGGAGCCTGGAGTTACACAAGGTTGTATCTCTGGCTCTCTTGTTTTATATGGTACCATTTCCTCTGATTATACATGACACAGTCAAATTGGTATCAGGATACAGCCATAGTCGTTCTGAACAAGCCTCATGGTATGCCAGTTCAGGTAATCACATGTCAGAACTCCCTGTATTTATTTTCATTTTGTATGTAGAGTTACTTAACTTTTAATGATACTTCCCTTTTTTGTATAGGTAAGGTTTTTTAATTTTTAATAGACTTTCCTTTGACCAGGGAGGTATAGGTATCAAGCTAAGCATCGACATGTTAGCTGCAAAATCTTTAAAATATGATTATGAAGAGCCCCCTAGACTGGTGAGTTTGTATCTAATTTACAATGTTTCAAAGGTTAGCTCTGTGCAATATTGACTTATACTAGGCACTGCTTCAAAAATACGTGTATCTTAATTATTAAGCATTTTATATCTCCACATCACATTCTTTGGTAAGGATCGGCTGGTTTAAATGATATCATCTTCAGTTTCTTATGTTTTATTTGTAATGAAATTTATATATGTCAAATATGTTAGTAAAAGTCTACTATAAGTCTATAATATCTTTCATGTATATTTCCTCAAAATAACTATCATATACTTCACATTTTTCAAAGGTTAAACAGGTTATTGATTTAAATAGGTGCACAGGTTGGATAGAGATAGTAGTGGTATCTTGGTATTGGCCCGGACCCAGACTAGTGCTGCTATTCTCCATTCTATTTTCCGTGAAAAAACTTTTGGGGCTTCTAATGTAAGTAAAAATTGCATGACTGGTGGAAGTTAAGAACATCTATTTGAACATGTAAAAATCCTCTTTTTTTTTTTGCTCTGGTTAGTAATAGCAGACTGAGGCAAGGATGACTTTTGCATGTTTTAAGGATATTGGTAAGGCTCAACAAATCTTGCAAAGGAAGTATTGGGCTCTGGTTATTGGAAGACCTAAACGTTCAAGTGGAAAAATTTCTGCACCACTTGCCAAGGTTGGTCATTGTGAGCATTCTTATGGATGTTATTATTCCTATTCTTCTAGGTATGAACTCTGTGTTTTACCTGAAAATATCAAATGTAATTTTATCATTGGAAGTTGAATGTTGTAGGCGAGGATAGGTGTGTTTATGCTGTAATAGGCCATCCTCTTATCTTTGCATTGCACCTATACATATTGTTGCTACCTTGTAGTTCTTTTAGTTTTTACTTTATGCCTATGTAAAAAGCATTAAGAACTTGTATATGGGGGATGGGGGAGGTGTCTGTGCTTTGAGTAGATCATCCTCTCATCTCTCACATGTGTCAGTATTAAACAATTGCTGTATTGTAGTTAGTGTTGTTACTTCTTGGGTGAATTGTCACACACATCAGCATCTACTTGTGTAAACTCGTCATGTGTTTAGATAGACTGCATATATCTGTTTCTTTGAACGTAATTTGTACATGGAATTTTTATTGCATTCTTGTATCCTGGTGGGATTACACAGATATCATGATCCACTTGTATAAATGTTGTCATATAAGTACACTTTGAATGCATATCTACTTGATTGAGCATTCTTCATATTCTCATCATGTGGTGATTAAGGACTAACCAGTTATATATGAATGGGTATGGTGGAAAGTCTGTGGCATGCCAGTGTATATGTGAATTAGGGAATTCATGGATAGTAAATAGTTTAAGAGTTAAGCTTGTTTATCATATAATTAAGAAAACTAATGAAAAAAATCCATGCTTAAACTAGGTATGAATTTAATGAAAAATCCATTCTTAAATCACCATTAAATATTTTTGTTAAAATAATCCAACATTTGAAAAAGTGAAGACTTGGCATGTGGTTATATATAGATGGATTTTTTTACTCATTGTCAATTATTTTTGAGTTGGATGTTCATATTTCAACATAGTATCAAGGTCAAAAGAGGTCCAAACAAATTTAAATCTGCGTACATGATATATCCACTTAAATTTAAAAGAGACACTTGTTGGACCTAAAAGAAGTCCACAAGTAAGGTGGAGTGTTGGTTGTCCTATATTAGAAAAAGTGAGAATTAGACTTGTAGTTATACATAGCTGAATCTCTCTATTCATTGTTAGTTAGTTTTGAGTTGGATATTTATATTTTAACAATTTTAAAACTATAGTAGATTGCATGGATTTTTTTGGCAACACTAGTTGCCATTTGGCTATCTTTCAACAGTGAGTAGTTCATTTGTGATATGTCATTTTGCAGAAACCAGAAAATCATGCTTATTTCCTCTTCTAATACAATATTCTTCTTATATTGTCCTTATCTAATTAATTATAGTGTTTATGAGAGATTAAGTTTCTGCATATTCGGCCATATCAGTGTTTCATTTTATTCAGGTGGTGCTTGAAAATGGAAAATCTGAACAGATTACTGTTTCTGATGGTGCTTCTTCATCATCTCAGATGGCTATAACAGAGTATAAAGTCATCAGATCATATGAGAATGGTAAGTAACAAATCTATCAACAATGATAAACTGCTTTCACCATTCAATTGCTATTTATAGATATTTAATCTCTCATAAGAGTGTCTGCTTATTTATAGAAAACCAAACACCAATAAAAAGAAGATACGATAACCTACAAGTTTATAATATGGTGGAAAATGACAGTTATATGGACATGAGTCTTCTCATGTTTTCAGTAAATATGACCATTTTTTTTGCTGGAATCTACATCAGTATAAATGATTTAACTTTGTCCTAAGCACAACAAGGTAATGAGTATCATACCAAATTAAAAGACAAGCAGCATGGAAACTATGCCTCAAGGAGAAAAAATAAACATGTTAGCACCTAGCAGCTATAATTCTAAGAAATTTAGGATATCTGCATGGAAAGAATATACAGAAAATATTGAACTGGTTTAATCAAGTGAAGTGATGTAAGCTAGGAAAGTCTATTGGATTTTGGATTTAATGCTCCTAATAAATCTTGAAAATGCAGACTATTGATAAGTCACTTTGGTTACTAAACTATTTTTATACCATCTGGAAACTAAAACATGATACATGATTGGAGGAAAAAAACCATGGTAATTGTATGTAAGAAATAAGGACAAACAGAAGAATATACGTGCAAAGGAAAATTATCGATTTAACATGCATGGCCAATTAGAAGAATAACTTTAGGTAATGCTAGATGGTCGGATAAGGCATTATTGTTGCAAGCTTGTAGTGACAAGTGACAGATGATTCTCATTCTTATTCATTAGCTTTGATTATTTGGAGTTGAATTATCGCTCAGATAAAATGTGCCTCTCTTTTTGGTGCGATACTCGTAAAATATTGAGCATTATAGAAAAAGTTGTAGCTTCCGTATGAGTTGATTGGCTAATGTCAGTATCCATGAAAACCTCATCAATGGACATAGATATGCCTGCACAAATTATGTATTGATGATTCAGTAAATTTCTTTGACTAGCTCATATGCCAATTGGTTAATGCCAATCCACATTAGCATAACATGAGAATTAGCTTGTCATGACTTATGTGTGCAAGATATGAGAGTATGTCTTAACTTTAGAGTCACCCTACAGATTTCCCAAGACACTTTATCTTGGAATTTGGATGACTAATGAATGGTACCTTTGAGACAAAAAATGCTTTTGAAGGAATGGATAGGCAAACAAAAATGAATACTTTGATGGAAAAATAGGACAACATCCTGTTTTAGCTGCTTCTGCTGGGGATCAATAGAAAGAAAAATATAAGCTGGTCTTTTTAATTTGGTTTAGTGGTCGCTAGAGAGTACCAACCATGAATCAGCACGAAAAAATGATTTTAGATGACATCAGGGCAAACAGCACGTTTCCTAACATTATGCCACCTAAAGACTATGAAAAGTTTTAGAATGGCATAAATGAAGAACTGTAGAATAAATAGTCACTGGCCTTTTGATCGTTGAGAAGCAACATTCAGCTGCACTGTTCTGGTATGGTTCCTTTTTTCTTTTAGCTGAAAGGGTGGGATGTCTTGAGCATATTGATGATGCACGTCCAAGAGATTTCATTTCATAGGTGTATATGACACTTGCATTTCTATTATGAAGGTTTCACTTGGTTAGAGCTTTGCCCATTGACTGGCAGAAAACATCAGGTGAGCATGTTGCAAAAGGCTTATGCATGTTGTTGAATGTTTGACGAAAAAGCTTTCTGAATACAAACTAATTTTCCTTTCTTTTGGTCTCAGCTTCGCGTCCACTGTGCAGAGGTCTTAGGAGCACCAATTGTTGGAGACTACAAGTATGGCTGGCATGCTCATAGAAAATGGGAGCCAGCTCCCTCTCTGACTCCCAATGTCATGGATAAGAAGCTCTGCACACACAAGCTTCCTTTTGGGCTAGATTCAGGAGGAGGGAGCATCCTGGATAAGAAACCTCGCTTGCATCTCCATTGTAGGCAAATGATACTCCCCAATATTTCAAAAATTATACGATACCTGCATTCACCTGACCAAGGGCATGATTTCTCAAAAATTGAGTGTCTTGACTTGGTGGCCCCTCTGGCATCTCATATGCAAAGAAGTTGGGATATCCTAAACCATTAAATCATTAGTGGTATTTATGGGATATTAATAGTTAGTCACCATCTAAAATATATTTAGGAAAACACTCCTTTTATTTCCAGATGGATTTTGTGTACGTTAAATCATTTATCACACACCTCGCAAGGGGGGATTCAAGGCTCTTGCGCTACTCTCGTCACGAGTATGGTAAATGACGGCTACTGGTCATGATGCGAAGTCACATTAGTGCCTTATCCTGGGAAAAACGACTTCTGATTGTTTTGCCTTTGGGGCATTATGTGACTCAAGATGTATATTTTCCTCACTAGTTAGACTTCCTCTTCTTATATAGCCTACCAAGAGTTGATCCTCAGGTCGTAGCATTATCTTGGAGTGTAACTTATTTGAGTGATTAATATAGGAGAATGTTGCTACAAATGGAGTCAAATTCGTGTGGGCCTTATATTTGTGGGTCCAATACAAGATTGTGCATCTTTTTGTTGGAAAAACGATCTCTCTGCAGAATCTAGAGGAGAAGTAAGGAAGAAGAAGAAAAAGACACATAGAAAATTAGAGATTTAGGTAGTTCGATAAGTTATCTACGTCTACGGTTGCATTAATGTTTTTATTCTTCTTTTTTTCTCAAGATACATATTACAGAAGACTGTCTCTTTTTACATAGAAGAGATTTAAGACGTTAGAGTATAAGAAATTACATATATAGTTTTGAAAACAATTTTGTAACAAGCTCTACATATCTCATACCTATAGCATGGAACTGAGGAAGTCATCTCCAAATTATTTGTTTGTGTCAGTCCTATATGTTATCTTAAATTAACTTAAAATGAGTTTAATCTTACTCATCCGTTATTTGCCATGATGAATTGATGATCAATATAGAAATCAAAACAAAAACTTGAAAATCTCAAAATCATCATTTACTATTAATTCAAAATTTAAATTTACAGTTAGTAGTCATGAAAATTGAAAATCTCAAAACCATCATTTCTTATTAATTTAAGATTTAAATTTACAATTAGTAGTCATGTACTCTCCCTCTTCCTCCCCCCATTCTCTCTCTCTCTCTCTCTCTCTCTCTCTCTCCATATATATATATATATATATATATATGGTAAATATTTATATTTAAATAATACTTAATTATGCATACCACCATCAAGCAATCAAAATGGCAAAGTTCTAGTTACAATCCTAGATATAAAGGGAAGAATGTGGAAAACATCAAAAGACCATACCCAATGTCAACATTATTAACTTAAAGGAATAAAAACTCCGGCCAAAATTATCCTTAAACTTAGGCCAAATAAAGAGTGACTATGGTATTCAAAAAATAGTCATTCGAAATTATCCTTAAACTTCAAGATCATTAGCAAAAGGCACAACTGAATCCAAGGTAGGATCAGGTGAGTGATTCGGATTCTCAGTTACAGTAGTGAAACGAATGGGTCGGCCAATATGTGTAGCGATAGCTTGAGCTACCTAAGCTTGGTCCTAATCATGTTGTATTTGCTGGATGACTTGGGAAATAGATGAAGCTACTGACCTTGACTTGTGAGATTGTTTTTTGCCCAACAAGATGGTGTGTTTCTTGTAAAAAAGTATGATCAGTAGTATTCAAATTATGTTCACACAACTTACACTGTGGTGAACCAGTCCATCATTTTCAAATTAAATTAGCTCTAGAGAAAATTTTGTCATGTATAACAAGCCAGGCAAAAACTTTGACTTTCAGTGGAAATGTTTCCATACACTATTTTTAAAATTAGATCTTAAACTACCATCATTTAAAAAACCATTACAACTCTTAACAGAAAATTCCCTATTAAGAGTTAGAGTCCATTCCAAGATATCTTCTCCATTGGATAGACATATAGTATCTATAATGGCTTTAAATTCCTGCAACTGAGTTGAAGATTGAAAAGAACTAAGTGAATTAATATGGTATTGAATATGTCTGGTTGCTTGCCACTATAATTCAAATACATCTTCTCAATAGTATATTTCTTATTCCTAGAAAGAGAATATAAATCAGGAAAAGAATATTTCAGAGTAGTGTTGTTTATCTATTTATTTTTCCAGAAAATTATTTTTTTCTATCATTCAATGTAAATGAGGTTAATGTGTTAACTATAGGGAAACAATTCTTTAATTTCTACCAAAGGGGTGAAGCCTAAGTAGAGCACCAAAATGATTATAAGAAAAATATCTACTTTTAACTAGAGCATGTCATTTAAGGCGTGTATTATTAGCAAATAATTGGCAAAACAGCTTATATTTCAAGGTAGTACTAAAATTCCTATTGTTAATTATTTCTAACCCATCTTGTTCCTTGTTCCTACAAAAAAATTTCCATTTAACCAAGTAGTAACCTTTATGAGATGTGGAATTAGACTTTCAAAGGAAACGATGACGAATATGATCTATTTACTTTTCAACCTTGGTGAGAAGATGGAGAACTGATAAGTAATAAGTAGGTATGACAAACAAAACTGAATTGAGCACAGTAAGCCTATCCCCAGTAGATAAATATTTGGCCTTCCAAGTATTTACTTTGGCCATGATTTTGTCTAATACATGTGAGCAATCACTATAAGGAGTTTTTTTTTGTAATGTAGAGACAAATCTAGATATGTAATTGATAGAGATGTGGAGTTACATCCTAAAATAGTGCAAAATCTATCAATCAAGTGATTTAGTACTTCAATCCCAATGAGGTAAGATTTATTGAAGTTTTTTTAAACCTTAAACAAGTTTGAAAGCAACATAATATTCTTTTGAGATTAATAATACAATCTTCTGTTAGGGTGAGAAATAAAAGGGTATCATCTGTACACTGAATATTTAGCATTTCAGGTCCAAATGAGGACACTGTATTCCCATAATAAGATTATTCTACTTCCCTAGTACTAACATTCTATTAAGAATATGGGTAGCCACAATAAATAGTAATTGAGACAATAGATCACCTTGCCTAAGACCATTGGAAGTTGTAAAAAAGCCTTTAGGAGAGCCATGAAGTAAAATAGAAAATTTTGCTAATGTGATACACATTTTAATCTAATTGATCAATTTTTCTCCACAACCTAATCCTCTAAGTGTGATATTGAGAAAATCCTAATTAACATTATCAAATGTTTTATTAAAATCTAATTTAAGCATAAGTCCAGGTGTTTGTGAAGTGTGCATAATGTGAAGAATTTCTTGGATTACAAGGAAGCAATTACTAATATTATGCCCTCGAAGAAAACACTTTGAGATTCATCCAATATAGAGTTAAGAATGGGGCAGAGTTTAGCAGCTAGGCTTTTGGAGATTATCTTGTAGCTACTGCTCAGCAAACTAATCGGTCTATAGTCCTCAATTTTCTCAGCCTTTGACTTCTCCAAGATGAGAGTGATAAATGTTGATATCATTGGATTGTTGGAAGAACTCAAACATATCGAACACATCCCTCTCGATTTCATCCCAGAAATGATGATAGAAACATAAGGAAAATCTATTAAGGCCTAGAGATTTCTCCCTATGCAAGGAAAAAACACTTCTCTTGATTTCATCTTTTGAAAACGAGATTTCAAGAATATAAGGATCAGGAATCTTATTTGGTAGGAAAAGATCCCAATTAAAGGAAATCATAGGACAAGGAAGTTTGTTAAACAAAGAGAAGAAATACTTCTCAATAGCTTTATAGATTAAGGGTGAAGAGTCAATATAAGCATCATTAATGAGTAGTGAAGAGAATGTATTGATTCTTCTCCTATAGTTTACCATTTTATGAAAAAGGATGGTATTGAGATTACTTTCTTTCAACCATTATATTCTAGAACATTGCCACAATATATTTCTTGTTCAAGTAGAATCTTAAAGTATTTTGATCAGAGAGCTTAAGTCCTATTCCATGCTTGACTGTCTAGGTCCAAGATCAAACTGCCAATTTCAAGTAACCTAGCTTGATGAACAGATCTTCTTGTAGGTAGTCAAGATTTAATCGCTAATTTAACAACTTTTAGCTTATATGAAAACCTTGCTATTGAACTTCCATTAGAGTAGAAATTACATAGACAATTCTTAATGACACCATCAAACCCTTCACAAAGTAGTCATGACCTATAAAATTTGAATGGGAAGGGTCCCTGTGACCATACCGGCAGGGAACATTCACGATTCAATGCGATTAGGGTCGCACCAAGACAGGTAAGCCACGGCAAATCCGGTAAATCCGAGAAAAAAAGGATTTGAAAAACACCGAAAGAATCAAAACAAAGAAAAGATAAGGAACGAAGTTACCACCTAGTCTATTAAAAAAACGGAAAGACAAGAAAAACCATATCAAAAGTCGAGACGAAAACAAGAGACAAAACATGAATGAATCCGTGTCGAATGGACGCTACACATGGGTCAATGCATTTCGGAGAAAGGGTATTGACTCCTATTACTTGTGAAGAAGGTATTAGGCACTCCCGCACACCTGACGAATCAGTCTTTCTCGGACTCATTACCCACATGCATGGCTATATAGGCATTTGAAAGCCGATCAATGTGTGGCTAAATACATGGATTATGAAAAACAAGGTGAAATGGAGTGCGATACGGTAAATCAAGAGTGGACTCATGCTAGGGGATGCAAAACAATGCAAAGGATGGGAGTGGGATAAGTTTGGAGGCTAAGCTAGGTCAGATTTAGTCCCTGGGACAACTGTGCATCATGGACGCGCAAACGATACGTGCACCCAGAATGTGCCCTAGAGCATATCCAAGTAAATAGCTATCGTGGCCAATTCTACATGCACTCAAGGCTACGACATGATAGCTAGGGGATGATAGACGACATGAATAGAAGGAAGAATCATGCTAAGTCTTAAAATCCAGATGAAAACCCCTTTAAGAGAGAAAACTCAAGCGGTGAAAGGAAATAAATGGGTGAGGAAAACCAAAAAACATGCAAGCTAGAGCCAAACACGTCAGAAAACTCATGTGAAAGGACATAGGGCCGAGGCTTGGTCGGATCTTGCACCATAGAGTCCCTGATGCACACGCACATCTGGGACGCACTGTCGGGCACACTCCTAGAATAAAGTCCAAACCTTCCTCCTTTATCACCTCTCCCCATGCAAAGCATGCATTACCAAGATGAAGCTATAATTCAGGAAACTAGAGGGATGGCACGGTAAAGGAAAAGCACCAAGAAAAACACACGAGAAGCGTCCGGGTTCCTTCCTCCATCTCCCCTTCTGTAACATTCGTAAATTCATTTTGTAATTATTTACATTTTTAATGAATTTATTCTTAGATGGGTGTTACTGTTTCAAGGCCCATTTGTGTGATTTTGTGATTTTGGACTTAGGTCTCATGGGTCGGCTTCTGTTTACGTGTTCCTGTGCTTGTGTTCTCGTCTCTTCCCCTTCACTCACCTCTCCACCTCACTCTCCCTCTCTTCCCTCGTTCTTCTTCCTTCCCTGTTGCTCTGTTCGGTGCGCTCGAATGTCGGTGGCGGTGTGCGGTGGCTCGTGGCGGTGTGTGGAGCTCTAGAGCGATGTCCCTGAGGTTGTGGTGTGGCCAAGGATGCATGGAGTCGCCGGACATGGCTGGAGATGGAAGTTGGATCGCCGAAGAGCTCGTTTGAGGTACGCACCTCCAACCAAAGTGTAGAAAGCATAAAATTGGTAGAAAATGATAGGATGCGTGAAATCTAGGTAAATTTACATTCCTAGAATTTATTGTGATTTTATGAGAATTTATGGTAGTATTTATGGTGTTTTATGACGGTGGTTGTGGTTTAGGTCCTTTTGACCTTTTTGTCTTTGCGAATTTATATCTTGTTGCATGATGAATGGATTGTTGTTTGGTTTGTGTAGATTTGGAGTAGACTCGAGGGTCTACATCTTATATTTTATGTGTGTTTTTGGGTGCTTATTTTGGAGGTCCGATCGTCAGCCCCATTTGGACAATTTTGAAAAGTAGAGCTTTGGGCCATTTTCTGGTTTTCGCAGAAAACGGCATATCGAATCATTTCAGTATGTCGTTTTGCTGTCAGTTTTGGTCATTTGGTTGAACTTCGGTCGTCTGATTATGGATGATCAACCGAACCATTCTTGGTATGCCAATTTTGGCCATGAGTGTTGACCGTTGACCTATTTTGGTTGATCAATCTTAATCGGTCTTCCAATTTAGGGATTTTCAGCCTATCAAATCCATTTTGGCGTGCCGAATCAGGGCTCAGTTGGTTTTATAAAAATGTGTTTTCTGTGGGTTTCTCGGATTGGTCTATTTTACCCATTTGAGATGAGATTGTGGCCCGTCAATAGTGGTCTCATGGGACACCTGATGTGTCATTTTGCAGAGGTTTGAAAGAGTTTCCAAAGATATAAAATGATTTGAAAATAGCTTTCAAAAGAGTTGACCATTTTGGAAAAATGGTTTTCCTGATTTTCTGTGTGTAGACGGAGATAACGTGGGACCGTGTCGTCGGGACTAGGAAATGTGATGACATTCTCAAGTGGTTGGGCGCATCTCTCTGGTTGAGGTCGGGGGCCGAGATATCAGATGCTGTGGTCGTTGGGTCTTAGAGGTATGAGACTTCTTAACTGTCGTCTCAATGCTAGGGTTGTGGTTCGCAGGTTGAGGTGTTTTGTGGCATAACAGGGATCTATGATACTGCTACTGTCACTGTGAGCACTGAGGCTCGGGTGTTGTCGAGTGTAGAGGTATGACACTCCTTCCTGAGTACGGTGTGGAGGACGTCATGGAGAGGCGTACCTTGTGGTTGCCAGTACGGGTAGGACACGTGCCCTATAGCTGGTAGTGTCTTGAGAGACAAGACTGCCTTCCCGGGAAGGGCTTGGCTTTGTAAGGGTTCTCTATGTAGGAGAATCATGGGACGGTGATCGTTCCTGCACAGGATGGCTTCACTGTGGCAGTGCAGACGCCGTAACCGCTCCTCGGTAGACTGCTTGTGGCCAGAGTTGGTTGCCTTACGCCGGCTTCTGGACTTACTATGTGTGGTTTTTGGCCATTGAGGGCCTCGTTTGTGGTTTTGGGCTGGTAGAGCCTTAGTTGTTGTTTTGGCCGGTGTGGGCCTAGTTTGTGAGATTTTATAGAAAATGATTGCAAAATGAATTTAAAAGAAAAATTAATATAGTTTTGTTTTCCGCCGTTTTGTGGGGTGCATGTTAGGTGACTTCTGTTACTCACGCTTGTTTTTTGTGGTTTTTTAGTTGTAGGTGCAGACATGCAATAAGGTTTTAACATAGTGCATATAGTTTAAAGCCTCATAGCCGCACACACAGGATCTTGATAGTTGATATTTCTGATTAGCTTTTGATTTCCTATAATTTAATTTATTTTAAATTGTTATGGAAAATTTGAGACGTGACACCCTCCTTCCGTCGGCCTTCACTACCTTCTCCACCCACGACGATGGCTAGAGTTGAAGTTGGGGCTAAAGGATGGCTGAGGAGCTTGGGAAGAGTCCAGAGGCCACACGGGAAGCGACGGTAAAATGGGAGAAAAGTGAGTCCTCCACCCACCTCCGTTGCCGACGTCATGGTCGGTCGAGCTCCAAACGACCCCAAGAGGAGGCCATGGCCCAAGGCACGATTTGGCAATTACAGGAGTGCAGAAGAGGAGGAAGGGGAGCCACTGGGATGTCTTGGCCAAGCACTCAACAGCCGAGGGGCCTCACGTCGACACTCGCCATCCGTCGACGGGAAGGAGAGCTGAATGCAACGAAACAATGAAGAAAACCACAAGAAAACGATATAAGAAAATCAAACTAATACCCCTAAATTATCCTCTAGTAGAATAAGGAGGGAATGTTATCTGTTGGTGGTTGGATGTCTCCCTCCGTACCGGTGACTGGAGCTCTGGCGAGTGGGCTGGAGACGGCTACCTGGTGGCTGAGGAGGGGTCGGAGAGGCTTAGGAGTGCTCGATGGATGGTTGGGGAGCTTCCTCGGTGTAGAGAAGGGTCGGTTGTGGGAGGTTTGTGAGTTGGGTTCTCTCTGGCTCTTCTTCTCCGGTAGCTCTTCTGGTTCTCCAGTGGGGGTTGGTTCTCTTTCGCTCTCGCAACTGAAGGTGTAGTGTCTTGGTTACGGGGATGCCCTTAGTTATGGTGGTTGGATGCATGTTAAGTTAGCCGGGGTGGCGTGACAGCAAGTGGTCGTCAGGCCTGCAGGTGAGGCTAGACATGGAATTCGGGCCCGGTCCATGGAACAGGCGGCCCGACCGGGCCTGGATCGGGCCGGGCCGGCCCGCTGGCAGGTCCGGGCCGACCGCAACAGGCCATGGGCCCGGCACAGCCCATGGCCCGCATCCGGGCCGGGCCGGGCCCATGGGCCGACTGTAATTTTTTCCCACTGTGCGCTGGCCGGCCTGGACTGCTTCGTGGGCCAAACTGGGCCTAGTCCGCGGGCCGGGGTGGGCCTACCCGTTTGGCTCGGCCCAGCCCGTGAGTGATTTTTTCGAGCCTGGGCTGGGCCGGCCTGGCCCATTTTCCATGTCTAGGTGAGGCGTTGGCGTCGTTGCAAAGGTGGCGTGCAGCGGTGGGGGTGTTGGCAAGGTGAGGTGGTCGTGGCATGGCATGGGAATGTTGCGAGGATGTCAGTTACGTCGAGGAGACAGCAAGGGCGAGGCGTGCAGCGGCATTGCTCGTACGAGGTACGACGAAAGCGACTAGTCAGACGACACATGCCTGGCTGCCCTGGCTTTAACGCGCACTTGGGTCGCACTATTGGGCCGTGCATCCCACTGGTCCAGAGCACACGAGTGGGTTTCTAGTGTTGGGCTTGGCGAATAAGGTTTGTTTTTAGGGTAATTTAAAGGCTTTGGGTTGATTTAGGTTTATGGGATTGGTTTGGGAAGAAGCGGTAAGATCGAGTCCGCTGTCCAATTGCATTTTCCACCGGGTTCGCTTGCCAACATTGACCAGAAACTGAGGTGTCTATAGTCCCCATCAGGAGGTTTATTGTCAAGACAAATAGGTATATGATAAGAGATTACTCAGGCTTTACCCATACAAATACTTTAGGAAAATGTGACTCTTAATCTGGGAAAATTAGGAATCTATCCAATTTAACCATAATAGCATTTTCTTGGAAATTTGACTAAGTGTATAGAACATTGTTAGAGAAGAGATCAATGAGTTTTGCCGAGGTAATAAAATTATTAAAATTTACCATAGTAGGAGTGAGTGAGGACCCATTAGGATGTTCATGTGTAAATCTTGTAACATTCAAGTCTGAAGGTGACGTAATTCATCTAAAAAATTGATTTTTAAAGTAGAGGAACAAGGTTCATATACTTCAGTGAGCCACCACTCCAAGCAATCTGCATGATTTTTAAGTTTCAGGGAAAGAGAAAAATTCCCTATGTGAGAATCTAATTTAGAACAAAAGACAGCATCCTATCGAATAAGGATACCTCCAGTTGTCCTTTAGGAAGGTAAGAATTCCCATTGGTTTAACCTACCACCTCTAATTAAATGAAGGAGAGGCTAAGACAATGAATCTAGCTTAGTTTCACATAAAATAAGAAAGTCACATTTATATCTACAAACAACATTTCTTAATTCTCTTCATTTATCCCTACTACCTAAGTCCCCAATATTCCAAGCTAGAATAATTATCTTAAAAACTTGAGCTATAAACGTAGAGCTCCCAAGAACTCTACATAATCAGCAATGCCATAAAGATTAACTGGAGGCAAAAGCTACTGATGACGAATAGAATCCAAAATTTTCCTAGTCTCATTTATATTATTAAACAATATTCCATTTTTAGCGCAAAATTCCGAGAAATCGGCATAAGAGTTCCACATAAATATATTATTAGTCTGATCAACTTTTTCATTAGTACAACTAGAGGTAGGAGAAGAGGATAATGAAAGGGAAGAAATATCAAAAGCACAATGTAAGGAATGACATCTAAGAGGCCTTAAAGGCAATACTAAATCTACTAAGTCAGAATTACCTAGATTTGGCGATGGGGTGTTGCAGTATTAGGATCATAAACCACTTTATCTAGCCCATCTTCATCCATAGTGTCGATAGCTGTTAGGATGACTTTGAGTTTTGCCTTATTTTTCTTCTGGGCTTTAGTTTTGGATAACCTAGATTTTGCAGTATCAGAAGACTGGAACAGAGCACTATTGGCTACTTAACTGATAATAGGTTAGTGGATGAAAGTTGCAATTGGACATGTAAATAGGGTTGAGCTACATTGGCTTGGCCCAAAAAACAATAGGCCTCGATGGGCTTAGGCTCGGTTGGGTTTTATAATACCCTGACCTGACACAGACCACGACCCACTACTAGATCGAGTTATGGCTTTGGTCGGGCCGGTCCATCAACTTCGTTTCTTTCTAATTTTTAAAAAATATTTATTATTAAATAATTGATGTATATATAGAAAAACTTGAAAATACTTAAAATATTGAATATTTTACATTTTTACATTTACAATTATTACATTAATATGAACTAAAAAATTTACAAAAAAACTATCTATATTCTTTAATCATTAGTAGAAGCTCTCGTCTCTGTTGAAGTTGATGTCTCATCATCCTTTGATTCGTCGTTTAAATTTAAGTTTTGTAGACAATCAACTACATCATACCAATCCTTCAAGTACATGGAGCCTTCTACGGATTTTTCAGCAACCTTCTATCACTTAAAATTCTTTTACATACAGAAAATGCAGACTCCGACATCACAGTGAACGTCGAAATCATTAATAAATCTTTAGCCATTCTAAAAAATATAAAAAATCGAGTTGTAATATTAGACAATCACTTTAATACATCTAAATTATTCATTTCAATATCATTAAAAGCAAACTCACGTTCTAAATAAATTTTTGATTTATTATTAGTTGTTGATTTTATGTATTTTCCTTTTTCCTTAATAGTAGTAGTAGTAGTAATAGTACTACTATTACTACGTGTTCCTACAAAACTAGATATATGTGCACTAGAACTACTTTAACCATAATTTGTAACATATTCTTCAAATAATACATATAAATTTTCCTTGATTCTATTATTAAATTTATCTATTTGTTTCATTTTTATTCATATTATTAAGAATATTATCTATAAGTACCATACAATTAACAAATCTATGTTCAAGATCCATGATTAGTGCTAAGTATGCTCACATTGGAGGCTCATCTCAATAACTATTATATTTTTCTTTCATTACTTCAATAATATTTTCAAATTTTGTGAATACTTTATATTGTTGAAAAGTATTTGTAACATTAAACAAATTAATTAAAACTAGAGAATTAGTAGGATAATAATGACCAAATAATTGATTAGTTGTAATATAAAATGGTTTTAAAAATGTATGAATTATACTAGTATTATGTCAATCTTCATCATTTAATAAATAATTAGATCTTGAATTATAATATGTTATTATTATGTTACTATAAGATAAACATGAAGGTAACATATCATATGTTGAACATCTAATTTAATTTTTTTAAGTTTTAAGCCTTGTTCTACACATAAATATCTAAAATCTTGAAATTTTTTAGTTGATATTTGAATAAATAAAATAGTTGCTCTTATATTTTTTATATAAGGCCTAAAGCAATCTATACATTCTTGTATAATTAAATTTAAAATGTAACAATAACATCTATAATAAAATAAATCACCAGTTAATATTGGTCTTATATTTCTTTTTAATTTGTCTATTACAACATTATTAAAAGATATTGTATTAATTTTTTATATATTTTAAATTATTTAGTAATACCTTCTATAATATTTGCTATTGCTTTTTCAGTATATGGATGATCAAAAAGTGTAAAAGCAATTAATTTTCTTTATAAATTTTATTCTATATCTATTCAATGTGTAATTAAACATAAGTAAGAAAAATTATTAGGATCTGTCCAAACATCACAAGTTAATGATATTTTACATAATAAATTATAAAATATTCTAATTAAAAATTCTTTTTTTTAATATTTTATAAATTATATTTTTAGAAGTATTTCTAGAATAACTTTAAAATTGTGGGTTAAAATAATTTTATACACAACTTTTAAATCTTTTATTTTCAGAAAAATTAAGTAGTTGTTCATCTTGTACTATATATTTTATTAGACCTTCTTTTGCCTCTTCTACACTATATTTTCAATTTACTATTCCACTAGAACCTATTTGTAATTTAAATTATCTTAAATATATGCTGTCATATTTATTATGGGCAACTATACATTTTGTTAAATGCTTAGATATATGACCTACACCTTCGTTCTTAAGACAAGTGTAGCCTGTACCACAATAATTACAATAGGATCTATTTTCATCAGTAGGGTCTATGGTTACATATTCCCAAACCCATAAACTTTGTTTCTTAGATTTTTTTAGTACTTGTAAATTGTGTTTGTGTAGTTGTGGTTTGAGGCTGATTTGACTTTTAGGTAGGGTTATAATAATGACTTCCTACATTTTTATGATAGTGATATTCCATTATAATGTATAAAAAACGATAATAAAAAGAAAATCATTGACTCAAAAAACTTAACACTCAAAAATAGAGAGATTAGAAGTAGAGAAATTGGAAGGATTAGAACTAAAGAAATTTTTTTGTTGGAGGAGCATCAGAGTCGACAAGTCATGGACACGAAGGTTGGAGTACGTAGAGTGTTGAAAAGTCAGAGATCGAAATCCAGAGATCGAAGTGTTGTTAATGGAGATAGGAGCCAAACTTGTATTCCACATAAATAAGAAGAGTAGTAAAAAAATTTGAGAATGAAGAAGTTTAGAGAATAAGATAGTTGTAGTAGAGTGATTGAGAGAATTAAGAAAAATAGAGAGTTGTGTGAGAAATGCAAAGTTTAATGAGGTATTTATAGAAGAAAAAAGAAGAACAAAAGAAGGAGAAGAAAAAAAGAGCCAACGTTCAAAATGCAAAGTTTATTTTATTTTTTTTAAAAGTAGGCAACCTAGCATGACCTGGCCTGGGCTCAGTTTAACGACTAGGCCCAAATGGGCCTAACCTACCGGGCCTAGCAAGCTTGGGCCTCGGGCTAGGCATGGCCTGTGACCAGACTCCAGTCTAGGCCAGCCTGATTGGGATTTCTACAAAGTTGGGTCAGGTCGAGCCAAATTCCGAGCTAGGCTGGAGGGCCCAGGATCGGTCCGACCCATATTACACATCTAGTTGCAACCTTAATAGGACTTGCATTGGCCTGGGGAACAAAGATAGGATGGAAATTGAACGATAGATCTGCGATGAAAAGTGAGGTAGTATTTATGTTGTTTTTACCAAGAACAGATAGAAGAGGTGACGTCTTACTGATAGAATTATCAGAAGGAGTGTAATCTACCGAGAAGGTAGTCCAAGGTTTGGGCCACAAGCCTATAATAGTTGATTGTTGTGGTAGGGGACGTTTTGTGTGGATAGGAGGTTTTTGATTTGTGCCATGACCCACACTAGAAGAGCATTTTCACACATTGTTTCTTGTGTTAACCCCTTGATTACCATTGTTAGTTTCCCATAAGGTTTCAAGTTTTCCCTAGGAAAGGAAGGTCTTATCGACAATGAAGCAGCAAGGGAGGGACCCTAGGAGGAAGAGACAGGGCGTAGATATCCTAACTTCTATAAAAGCGAATAGGATAAACATTTCTAGTAAAAACAAAGTAATGAACTTTGGGGAGGCCCTTTCCTATATGCAATCGAACTTTCAATTTAGCAAAAACTTGGAATTTGGCTTGCTCCATACTAAGGTTGACATTGAGGAGTTCAGCAAACTCGCCTACCATTCTATACGAAAGATTGATACTCCATAAGTAGTGGGGAATATCCTTCATACGGATCTAAAATCCTTCATCACAAACTGTAAAAACTAAATTCGAGTGAATAGACTATAGTGTAAAGGAGACTTGCAAGGTAACTAGAATAGCTCCAAATGTCTTTAATGCTTCATCTTTAATGGACTGGGATGGGAACTTAATTAGAAAATTTTCCATTGACAAGATCAAAAATCTCCTAAGCTAAGGTGGCAAGCTATTAATTCATAACGTCGATTCTCATGTTGTCCTTAGTCAAGTTGGGGGCATGGGATGTGATTATGGCATAGAAAGAAAAGAACTCAAGTTAATCACAAGTCTCACCAGAGAAAGGTATAATGATTGGATAGTGGAGAGAGAGGCCCGTCATTAAAGCTGTTTGTTGAGAATTATGTGTTCTCCAAGTAGAGGAAGAAAAGAATTTGCAAATGGCAAAAATGTGACCAGGAGATTTACAATGAAAGCAAATATCCTTAAATCTACAAAAAAGATTTATTATATCCAACTAAGGGTCCGTTTGGCAAAGCTTCAGCTTTTGAATCCAAATGTAGAAACTAACTTCTGACTAAAAGCTATCATAACCCAACTTCTGGAAATGTAAAGGAATTACTGTTTCAAAAGTTACATGTTTCTAAAAAGCTGTTAGTGTTTAGTAGAACTGTTGGACAATTATAACTTATAGAGAGAAATTATATGCTCAAAAGTTGTCCAAAAATCCTACCAAACGGACCCTAAGTTATATTTATAACACTTACTAGTCTTAACACAAAACTGATTGGGTGGTGTCCAAACTCGTCTTCTCTTCACTTGCTTCCACCCTTCTTCTTGACTCAAAAAAAAGGCAATGAGAGTGGACAGATAGAAATGGAGAAGATGTTGATTGTATGGCTTCTTCAAATTTTAGGATGGTTTCTTGACCAACTCTGGGATTCTCACTAGCAATGGGAGACAAGAGTATCATGATTCCAGGGGAATCCTCACTGTCTGGCTCGTTTAATTTGGATTATAACACTGGTGGAAACTTTAATATCCTTTTTGGGAAAATAGGATTTAGATCACTCAAACGACTCCAGAAAGGACACGTACAATCTCGAACGTTGAATGATAATAAACACAAGTTAGATGATATTACTCTTTTTGAGATTTTGTAGGAATCCACTTCTTTCAGCTTGTCCAGAAACACCGCTACCACCACCCCGGGAGAACAAAAGCATCCTAACAGCTCCACTTGTGAGATCCAAACAATCTCCCATTTGTCTCTTCTCCCTCCTCCTGCATCCATGGCAATGGGACCAGCTACCATGGTGGCAAACCCTAACCCTACATCTCCACCACCACCACCACCACCACCACCACTCCCGCCTCCTCCGCCCTCCACCTCGCCGCCGCTCCCCACTCCATGCCCGCCCCTCGGGTTCCTGTCCTCGTTCCAGCGCCCCGCGCTGCGGGTGACCTCCGAGTACGACAGCGACAGCTCGGCGTTCTTCCACAAGGTGTCCTGCAAGTTCCTCGACTCCTTCGCCAAGCTCAAGCTGTCCTTCCAGAATAGCCGCGGCGGGGAGGTGTCATGCCCGCAGCTGGGTTTCATCACCAAGAATCTTTCGGTTCTCTACGACTTTGAGTCGCAGAATGCGCTCGTTAAGGGCGCGTTCGATGTCGGGAACCGGTTGCATTTCCGTGGCTCGCATGATGTTAAGGTAGGGTGAGGTGGGGAGGGGTCTGATAGTTCGATGTTGACGTCTTTATTCCTTCTGGTTTGGTGATCTTGCTCTGTTGCTTTGATTCCGTGTTTTATAGCTTTTTTCGATGTTTTCGTTTGTTGCAAATGTGATTGGTTCGTAATGATGCGTTCAGATAGAACGTTCAATGCTTTCAGGAGAGTATCTGAAGACATTTGATAATCTAGCTGAAACTTGGGTTGTAGATGTTTAATGCATCTAGCTGGAGTTGATCACTGACGGTCGTGATTAGAGTTGTTAGGTTTTTCATGTTGAACTTGTTTTTAGGGAAATGTTGGAAGACATTTGATAATCCTGGTTGATAACTCCAGGGGCTAGAAAACCGATGGATTTTTGGTAGTTGGCTTAGGTCTCAAGTGACTCTTGAGAAAAATCCATTTCTTTAAGTGATATTTTTGAGGCAAAAAATAGGACGGCTAGGAGTGGAGGAGAAATAAAATGGAAAGAACAAGAAAGTAGAAAAGTAAGAACTGAAAAAAATGCGAAGGACGTAAGGAAAACCTTGCATTGCAGAAAGGGAGAAGTTGTCCTTCCATCTTGTTCCTGTTGCAAGGACCACACCTGCACCATGGGAAGCAGGGGCACATTTGCATAGTTTAAGAATCAGGTAACGTGATGGTTGATCAAAACTCTAATGACAGCAATATATTACACTAAACTCTATGACTTCTTCTGGATGATTCTTAAGAAAGAAGAAAAAACACTTCCTGTGTGATACGTTGGTATTCCTCTTTGACTCCTCTTTGGTGATACGTTGGTATTTCTCTTGGACTCCTCTTTGGGGATCGAGATAAAATTTAAGATTAGTTTAAATTTTATCTAATGAAAACATCTATTTGATAATTTGATTTTGTATGGAAGATGCTCAAAGTGCAAGTTGTTTTCCATGTAGTAAGCATGCGTTGGTACTTGCCATTTAGATCAGTAGTCATTCACTTACTCTTCTTGATTTAGGTGAGCAGATGCAAAAACCAATAATGTAATAGAATAAATGGACCTCCAATCTTTCTTGTGTACTGAAACTTCAGTTTCTTAGCTCTCGTATTTGTGCTTGCATCACATTACTCTTTCTTGATCAAGTTTAACAGAAATAGAAATACCTATTATCGACATAAGAGATTCCCTAATAATAGGAAATTCATCAAGAAACTCACTTGCAAATGATTTCTATGTTACGCATTATGATTTGGACAATCACGATTAAGGAATCAAATGGTTGCGTGAAGTATCTATGTTGGAAGAGAGATTTGGCGATTTTTTTTTGGTGGGAACAATGCATTTCTTGTACTTATTTGGACACCCAAATTTGGTCTAGTTCTTGAAATTTTATATTGTACTATTGGTTTCAATATTGTGGAATGGAGAGAATAATCATAAAATTATATTATTGTTAAATGAGATTACATATATATAGGGATACAAGATATCCTAACATAAATGGATATTTAATAACCTAATAAGTTATCTAATGACTAATATAATTCTAACACTTCCCTTTAAGCTGAAGCACATAGATCAACTATGCCCAGCTCGGTATATAGAGTCTTAAATACGCAAATACCCAAGTCTTTGATGAAAATATCAGCTAACTACGCCAAAGATGGAGTGTAGGTGTAGAAATGATACTTCTCATCGCCACATCTTATACAGAGTGACAATTTATCTCAAAGTGCTTGGTATGCTCATGAAATGTGGGATTATTGATGATATAAATATTATTGACGATAAAAATGACAATTTGAATATCACAGTACATAGTTATAGAAGTTTCCTTAACAAAATCAAGCTCCATCAAGAAAGGTTTGACACACATCATCTAATAAGCTGTTTAAGCCATAAAATGATGTTTGGCCTCAGTACTGAATTTGGATACTGTACTTTGTTTCTTGCTTCACCACGTGACTAAATTGTCTCCAACATTTGTGCAAAAATCAAAAGTAGACTTGCGATCTTCTTTGTCTCTAGCATATCTAGAGTTTGAATAGGCCTTAATCTGTAAATGGTTGTTCTTTTTGTAGACAAAGTCCTTTTCAAGTGCTCTTTTAACATAGGCCAACACATGTAGAACTCCCTGCCAATGAACTGTCTTGAGCTCGTGCATAAATTAATTGAGGAGACTAACAACAGACAATATATTCGGACGAGTAACTGTTAAGTAAATCAGCTTCCTAATGAGATGCCTGTATTGGCCCAAATCCTCAAGAAGCTTTAATGAATTATCCTAGAATGATGGCCTTTGCTTTATGGGAGTACTCTCAGGTTTGCTACTCAAGAGTCCTTCTCCTAGCATATGTGAATTTAGTGTGCTTTCCCATATCTTGAGTGATAAATGTGTCTTAAGGTATTCTTTTGTCTCATTAATGGTTGCAAAGTCGCTACTTGTCAGCAGAATATCATCAACATAGACCACTAATATCACACACCTATTGGTAGTTCTCTTGTAAAAAATTGAGTGATCTATAACACATCTTAGAAAGTCACCATCAATAACCACCTTATTGAATTTTTCAAATCATACTCGTGGACTTTGCTTTAGACCATAAATAGCCTTCCTAAGAAGGCACACTTTGTCCTCCCTTTGAGCAACATATCCCCGATGTTGCTTATGAGTACCTGATTTGTCAAGTTACCATAGAGGAAGGCATTCTTGACATCTAGTTGGTAGAGTTCCTAAGATTGATTCAATGATAATAAATAAAAGGATTTGGACAGAGTTGAGGCAAGTCATTAGGAAGAATGTATCAGCATAATCAACATCATATGCCTGTATAAAACCACAAGTGACTAAACGAGCCTTGTAACGGTCAACAAATCCATTTGATTTGTGTTTCACAGTGCACACTCATCTGTAGGCGACAATACTAGTTTCGACAGAATGAGTCACCATCTCTCATGTGCGACGTGACTGTAATGCTTCTATTTTCTCATCCATAGTTGACTTTCAATTTAGTGCCTCCTAGTAATTCTTAGGGATAGACTCAGAAGATATAGACAAGACAAAACTACAAAATGAAGGGTTAAGATAATCATAGGAAATAAATTAGAAATAAGATGAGTTGTGGAAAATCGTTTACCTTTTCATAGTGCAACAGGAAGGTTAAGGTCTGAATTGGATTGATTTGCATCTATGGTTGAGAAAGGGTCAGCATGAGGAAGTTGGAGTAGCTGCTAACGACAACGATATCTACAATGGACGAGGCATCTCTGGTTCGACAACAACTGCGTTATCTGTAACATTAACTGGTGGTTTAACAAGAGATGGCAAGGAAGCACAGTCGTCACTTAAATTGTTAGACCCAAAGTAAGGCTTAGACTTAAAGAAGGTGACATCTGTTAACACAAGACATCGCCTATTTGGAGGATGAGAACAACGATCTCCTCATTGAGTCTGAGAATATCCAACAAACACGCATTTTGTGGAACGTGGAGATAACTTGTCAAGATCGGGAGACAGGTCTTGAATGAAAGTGACACACAATCAAACATCTTGAGAGGTAATAAGAATAACTTAAACCTAAGTCACAGTCATCGAAGAGGTATTTCCCCATCCAAAGGAGTAGAGGGCATCCTATTGATTACATAAGAAACAGTAAGGACGACGTTAGTTTACAAATACTTTGGAACATTCATTTGCAACGTAATGGTGCGTGTGACGTCCAGAATGTGTTTGTGTTTACGTTCAATCACACCATTTTGTTGAAATGTATAAGGACAAGTGGTATGATGAATAATTTCTAATGAAACACAATAAGATTGAATCCCAGTTTGAATAAATTTAAGTGCATTATCTGTATGTAAATACTTTGGAATAACAAAAAATTGATTTATTATTTTAGCAAAGGAATTTGTTTTAACATCTAGAACATTAGCACAGTCCTTCAAAAGGTAAACCCTAGATGCACGAGAATAATCATCAACAAAAATAATGTCATATCAATGACTTGACACAGATTGGATACGAGCAAGACGTAAGACATCACAATAAATCAATTCAAATTGATTCTGACTCAACACAAGATGTAGACGCCTAAAGGTAGCACGATGGTGTTTACTTAACAGATATGACTCACAATTAAAAGCAAATACCGAGATCCAAGGTAAGGCTTGTTGGAGCTTTCAATGCAATGGATGACCAAGACAATAGTGCCACACAATGGAGGACTTGAACATGATGACCAAGGATGTTAGTTCACGAGGTATCTCATCACAAAAAAATAGATATATACTATGTCCATTCTACGGCCCAAATCAATCTTCTTCTTTATTTGCAAATCTTGAAAAATACAATGAAAAGGAAAGAAGGTTACAAAATAGAGTAATTGTTTAGTAATGACATTAATAGATAATGGGTTGACAGGAAAATTAGGTACATAAAGAACTTTATCTAGTATAATTTGGGAAGAAACCTAAACAACTCTTTCTCCATATATGGAATAGGTATGGCTATTAGCAATAGCAACAGAACAAATGTCACAAAGGTTAGACAAGTGGGTGAAAAGGTTACGTGTGCTTAACATGTGAGAAGAGGCCCTCGAGTCTATAATCCAAGAACTGTCTCAAGAGACTAGTAGAGCACTCGTACCTAGGTGGAAGCATGTAAGGTAGTAGTAGTGGTGTTAGTCACGTGAAGCTATAAGAATTACTTATATATAGTCTGAGAGATGGTGACAATTTGATTAGTAGTAGGCTCCACTGGTGATGACTTTATAATGGCATTAGTACATCGTGGCTTTTCGAACGTGTCCCAGCACTTCTTCAAGCGATGACAATCCCACCATAGTGTTGGCAACGAGCTTGGACTCCTCTATCAATACGACCACTGTGACACCGTAACCACGACCACAAGAAGTTAGGGCGACCATTGTTGATTGATCTAAGACTGGTGTCGATGTAGTAGTGGAAATCCTCATAACTTTGGAGGAAGTGGTCTAAAGATCTCGAACAGTCTCTATGTCTAGAATCCGTCCTTGAATTTGGGAAGACAGCTTTGGGTTTAGGTTAGACATGTATGCAGCCACGGTTAACTCCTCTTTATATAAATCTTGAGTTCATCTAAAAGTCCTTGGAGGGTAGTGAAATGGTCTTAAATTGAACGATCTCCTTGACAGAGAATGGAAATTTACTCGTAGATCTCAAAAACTCTAGAGTTGTTTTTCTTGTGCCCATAAGTGGTCTTTAGGGTGTCCTAAATCTTCTTAGCAAGACGAAGCATCGTCACATTACGAGCAATATATACTATTTACCAATCATAAGACAATGGCATGATCATCAATGTACTAGTCCTCATTAGTGACATCTTTGATATTGGAAGGTGGATGTGTAAGATAACTGAGCTTCCAATAGGTGACAAATCTCCCAAAACTTTAAGACCACAATATATAATTTTTTCCATTCAACTTCTCAAAAGTACCGCTAAGATTCTTCATCAACAACTCACGTGATGCCATTGATCAACATGGGAGAGGCTCCAAAACTGAAAAAAAGAAGGGTCTGATTTTGCATGGAAGAGTAGATCTGGAGAAACAAGAGCACCAATGCTGCACAAACAACCTGTCAGGCACACAAGACAACTAGCTGGGGGCATTAGACATGTGGACAGACGTGTCTACACACAGAACGGTAGATTTGATACATGGCAGCCTAGAACATGGGAAAAATCAGCGAGCGCGGCTGCTGACGCTGCTGATCATGCCTGAGAGAGGCTGATGGTGTCACCTGCCTGCTTTGGACTAGCCGGCGGCGGCAATAGAGAGGAGAGGAGGAGCTGGTGATGCTTGGGGAGGGGTTGAAGGAGTCAAGCAATGATGGCAGCGGTGGATCTGTGGTGGTAGGCCAGCAGCGTAGGTTTTTTTTTTAGGGTAAGGTGGAAACCCGGTGCTCTGATACCATATGGAATGGAGAGAATAATCATAAAGTTATGTTATTGTTAAGTGGGATTACATATATATAAGGATACAAGATATTCTAACATAAATGGATATCTGACAACCCAATAAGCTATCTAATGACTAATATAACTAACAAATATAATTATGCCAATTTTTTAGAGGATAATATTGCTCTGAAGGTTGATCCATGGAGCTGTATTTTCTTACATATACCTTGAAATTGAATAATGATGTTTAGGGAAGTTTGTATAAATGTAGCAGCCTTTTTTGTTTGTTCTTTTATTTAAAGTTAGTTGTCCTTTTTTTCCACAGGAGGAACAAGGGGAGGTTTCTATGATAGCATGCCTTGCTAACCCTTCATACAAATTTGAGCTATCATCTTCTCTTCCACCAAATGGCCCGGTTAGTGAATGCTGTGAAGCAATTTCATTGACAGCACTCTTGTTGTTGCATAACTAACCACTACATAAACAGTGTGATATACTTTCTGGGAATTTTATCAGTAATTTTTATACAATATTTGCAGTAACCAATTCTAGTATGTCAGCTTGGCAGTGAATGCAATTTATATGATAAAAGACACTAGATTTATATGTACTATGAATCCACATGAGAAAGCCTTTTTCTATAAGTGAAGAAAAGAAAGTTACATAACAATGCAAATCGCAAAATATTTCCATGGTGAAATCCAGGAAAAAGGGAAAAAAGAAATGTGCAAGCAAGGAACCATTTCTAAATCGGACTTCAGTTTTGTTGTCTGTCCCACTTTTACCGTTTTCCCCCTTGACTTGTAAGTGAAGATCAAAGATTGGCTTGTTGCTTGAGCCCTCTACACATATATCAAGGGTTAGGGGGAAACACAAGCTATAATGGGCCAAACAGCAGCCCAAGCATATAACACTGATGCCCTGATCTTTCCTTCTCATTTTATTTTTATCAATGTGGAGTCTGGAATCTGGAATAAACACAAGGAAGGTGTGGGATGTCCACCAAATTCATTGATAGAAACATCCACTTACAAGCTACAGGTGTTTGCTAGCAATGCAGTTATCCAAGGCAAATAACACCAGAAGCAAAGAACAAAATACAAAGAGTATCCTTAAAAATGAGAGAATGCTTGCATTTTAGAAGGAAAAATCAAAGTCAACCCAGTTTCTAGATTCCTCATCCAATCTTGATACAAGAGCTCTGCCTTATTGATGGTATTCCACTATTCCTTATGCATTACATCTTCAAAAAAAAATTCATATCTTTCTAACCAACTATTGTACATAATTGCAAAGATTACTAGGTGACTTTAGCAGCTTCCTTATACCACCTCAAACTAGTTCATGTGTCCTGACTCCTGATTACAGCCTTTTTCTTCCCCATACCTCTCCACTAAATTAACATCTCCACATCAGATGGCTGATATCTATCATTTTTCACATAGAAGTATAGAACACTTTTGTTATCCTCGGTCACTGTTTAATTGCTTCCATAGACTTATTCAGTAAGCACCCATGTAGACCTGCAGATGAAGCATCAAGCCTTCAAAGGCACTGCAACCTTCTAGGTCCATTGTGCCACTCCCATATCTCTACTTCCAGATCCAGCTCACTCATTATCTTGGCCTTGATATTTGACATCTTTGAGATTGTTGTCCAATCTTTGGTATACACCTCCTTGACTAGGAAATCCATATTCGTGTAGGATCCATCATAAGACTTTTCATTTGGCAAGTATATTGAAAAAGATGTTCCCTGCAGCCAGTAGCAGCCTTTCATTTTCCTCTTGGAGAAGTTACTATTAGGGAAAATGAGAATGATGTCAAAGGTGCATGGTTAGGGGCCTTATCTATAAACACAATGTTGAAAAGTCAAGTTATCAATGGCATGTTGACTGCATGTGGCAGTGAAGATGAATTGCGTCTCAGATACTCATACAAGGTGTGTACTCGCTTTTAGAATTTTCTTCTGCCATTGTTTGTTCCTATATTCTTATTTTGATCTGAGACTTGCGGCCGTGAGTTGGTCTTAATGTTAGGATGAGGAAATGACATTCATCCCCAGCTTGTCTCTGCCTTGCAATGCTTTATCCTTTGCGTTCAAGCGAAGGTTTACTTCCTTGGACAAATTGAGGTGAGAACTTGTCTGCAAGCAAACTTTGCTTTTTTTAGAATAGTTTCTACGTTTTTGAGGATATGAGCAAAAGATGGAACCTTTCACGAAAATTCCATTATTTTTACAAAGAATTTTCCTATAGCTTTTTGAATAGCTCGTCTGCGTAAAAGAAATGAGTTTTTTTTTCCTCTTGCAAGGAAAATGAACTGAGTCAACCCAGCTGCAAGCTAACATTTCCTCTACTAGTCTGTGAATGGTAAAGTTTAGGTTGATGATTTTGTCAATGGATGATATGATCAAATTTTCTTAGACTCAATTTTGTTGGTTAATATTTTTTATGGTAGTTATGATGTTTGCTTTGTTGAGATTGCACCATGTTGCTGTGTGGCTCCAGCAGCATAATTAACTAATGACACGATCCCTGTTGCTATCTGTATCAGTGGGTTTATTGACCAGCTAACTATTGTTGATTTGTTCCACCTTTATGAACAGCTACTGGTATCACTTTAACTCCAACGACTGGAGTGCTGTTTACAAGCGTACTGTTGGTAAGGATCTCAAGTTTAAAGCAGGTTATGATTCAGAGGTGCGTCTTGGGTGGGCGTCGTTATGGGTTAGTGCTTCCAATTCACCAATGCATTATATATTCTGTGTTATTATTTCTAACTTTCATGGAAGGAAAAATATTGGGCTTTAAAAATCTTACATTTTCTCAGTTTATGATATTACTTATTTGACTTTCTGTTATGATGGGGGGTTTAGGTTGGAGATGAAGCTGGCAAGACGAAAACGGCCCCTATGAAGATGAAGGTCCAGGTCATGCTCCAGGTGCCTCAAGATGATTTGGCAAATTCAGTGGTCTTGTTTAGGGTGAAGAAACGTTTGGATTTCTAGCCCCCCTGCCTGTCCCAAAAAAGTTTTGCAATCTAGCTGCATGAATCATCAAAGAAGACAATCTATCGCAATTATTTGGTTTCTTCAATTGCATAGCTTGACGTTGCACGGTCTTGAGGTTTATGATGATGTCTTCGGCGTGCGCTTTTTTAATACCGTGGAAATCTCTCTCATCAAAGTTGACAATTAGACAGTAGTGGAAGGGTAAATCCTTGGATGATATGCAAGAGTTTAGATGATGTATGTACCATTAGGTAAATAAAAGTTAATTCGAACCTAGTACTCAAAGCTAGTCTTCTCTCACCAAAGCTTCAGCTCGTGTTTTAATGTATTGTTGGGTTTTTTTGGAAACGGTTAAATGAAATTTCATTTCAGAGGCTAAAGAAGTCTATAAAAGTATCACTAAGTCATAATTGTACAAAACTTGAAACCTAAAGTTTCAGTTAGAAATGGATCAGAGTTTTAATCTAATAAAAGGAGTACCACAGAAAGATACTAATAGAGATAGTTCAATTAAGATACAACGTTATTTCAAGTTTCAAAATCTTCTAAAGTATTTTGTAAATTTCCTGATTCCATTCTAGGAGGTTGAACTTTAGGATTGTTTTTGGAGGATGAAGGGATAAAAGTAGAAGTGGGTTGTTTCACCATCTGTGAAGTCATAGTAGTAGTATATTGAAGCAATTCTTCCTTTTCAAAGTCTGAAACAAGCGTTTCTGATAGTGTTACGAAAAATTCTATTATTCTTTTATTTCTAAATCAACCAGAGAATGATTTAAAGTAAAATCGTCTAACCATGAAAAGTTAAATTAAATTTAAGATGAGATAAAGAATGAAATAAGTCTACAACTTGAAAAAAACCTGGATATAAGTCAACTGTCAAGAAAAATCTCCAGACATGCCTAATATATATGCAATTTAGAAAAAGATGATTGTTGTTTTCAATATGTGCAGAGCAAAAAATGCAAAGGGAAGGACTTATCCAACCTCTTATAATCAGATTTTCCTTTGTCAAATTTTTATTTCTAATAACTAACCAAGAAAAAAATTTGACTTTCAATGGGATATTGCTTTTCCAGATACATCTATAAAAAGGATTGCGAAGACCTCCATCATTTAACAGACAGTAGTCAGCCTTCATCGTATATTTTTTATCCTTGGAAGGTAACCAATTCAAGCTATCCTCTCTAGCAACAAGATTCAGAGATTGCAGTATGTTATCAAAGAGTTTTAACTGCGATTGCAGTAACAACTAACATAGGATCACACAGAGAGAAATTGGACATATCAAACAGTCTATTAAAATCAGATCTAAACAGGTCCAAAGTTGCTCTAACAGAGGCCTTCTTGAATCTGGCTAATCTGTATAATCCAGGAAATATATTTTTCAGAGAAGTATCATTTCATCATTTTTGTTCCCAAAATATTGTGTTATTGCCATTACAAACATTGGAAATAATGAAACAGTTAAGGAAAATATAGTATTGTTTGATGTTGCGCCAAAGAAGAGAACAATTGAAAACAGAAGAATTCAAAATTGCTCCAGGCCCACTCCTGTGGAGATATCTGACCCTTAAAAGCAATTTCCAAATAGAACAATGCTTGCTAGAAAAAAATTGCCATAGCAGCTTAGTTTTCAAGGCTGTGCTGAAATTCCTTAAGTTATTGATTCTCCAACCATTTTGTTGTTTTGATCTGCATAGATTAGACCACTTAATTAAGTGTAGCCCTTTCTGGTTTAGGGACAAAGAATTCCATAAGAATTTACTTCTAAGTGTATCAATTTCCTTCTCAATTTTAAGTGGCATATGTACGACTGACATATAATATGTAGGAATAGCTGACAGAACAGCATTTACTAATGTCAGCCTGTTCCCTAAAGACAAGTGTCTGGCCTTCCATAATGATAGTTTCTTAGAGATCTTTTCTATCACAGGTGTCCACATACTAGCAATGACCCTTTTATAATGTAGAGGTAATCCTAGATACATAAGGGGGAGATCGGCCCTACCACATCCCATAATATTACATGAGGATATAATTGAATCCTGAGATACACCAACACCAGTAAGGGAGGATTTATGAAAGTTGATTTTTAAACCAGAGTAAGTCTGAAAACAACATAAAATTCTTTTAATATTGATCATATTGTCAATACTGTCTGGCAAAAATAAAAGAGTATCATCTACATATTGCAGATTGATCAGAGTTGGTCCACCATGTGGGAATTTAATCCCAAAAATTAAATTATTTCTCTTGGCTGATTGCAACATACAATTTAACACATTTGTAGCTATAATAAATAATAAAGGAGATAAGGGATCACCCTGTCTTAAACCATTAGTGGCCCTAAAGTACCCTTTAGGGGAACCATTAATTAAAACAGAGAATTTAGCAGAGGATATACACATGCGGATCCAAGAGATCCACTTAGCTCCAAAACCCATACTAGAAAGGACTTCTAGCAAAAAGTTCCAATTAATGTTATCAAAAGTCTTTTCGAAGTCTAACTTTAGTATGAAGTCATTAATGTTTGAAGATATCATAAAGTGTAGGGTTTCTTATGCCACAAGGAAACAATCTTCAATTGATCTCTCAGCTAAAAAGGCACTTTGTGAAGTATCAAGGGCTAAATTCAACACAGGTGATAGCCTAGAAGCCAAAGTTTTAATTATAATCTTGTAAAGACTATTAACTAAACTGATAGGTCTAAAATCTTGGATCCTTAGGGCACCCTGTTTTTTAGGAATAAGTGCAATGAAAGTTTGGTTAATTGCAATTAGAAATTTTGGGTCATTGGAAGAGTGAAAGGTCTGGAATATATTGACAATTTCATTTTTCAGCATATCCCAGAAGTGATGAAAGAAGGTTAAAGAGAAACCATTAGGTCTTGGGGACTTGTCCCCAGATAATTGGAAAACATTAGCTCTTATCTCTTCTTCCTCAAAAGGAATCTCTAACTGTTCAGGGAAAGGAATTTTGAGTGGGATAAGGATATCCCAGCTAAAGGAAATATGAAGTCTTCTATCCCTATTAAATTGCTTAGTAAAATGCTTATCTATTTCTCTACAGATCTCCAATTGGGATTGGGTTATTGCATTATTAATGATAAGGGAGGAAATATTGTTTACCCTTCTGTGACACTTTACCATATTGTGAAAGAAGGAGGTGTTGAGATCCCCTTCCTTCAACCATTGAATCCTTGATTTTTGTCTCCAGTAAACCTCATGTTCTTTAAGTAAAGCAAGGTGTTCTAGTCTCAAGGCCTTCTTTTCCACCCAGTTTATGTTATTAGTGTTAGAGTGTTCAGCCTGAACATCTAAGCACTGAATCTGAGTTTCTATAAGTCTGAGTCTTTTACTTCTCTTTTCCTTAATAGGGGCTATCCATTTCTTAAGTAGAAGTTTTAGATTTTTCAATTTGAAGCTAAATTCAGCCACAGGAGAGGATTGAGAGAGAGGATAGTCCTTCTGCGACCAATAGTCCTTTATTAATTGTTCAAAGCCTTCTAAAAAAAACCAGGATTTATTAAATCTGAATGGGGGGCCCCAATCAAGCGCAACTGTATTTATTATGATCGGAATATAATCAGAGACTACTCTAGCTTTACCAGAGCAGAATGCATCAAGGAATTTTCCTGACCAATCTGGGGAGACAAGGAATCGATCAAGCTTTACTAATGTGGGTTGGTCATGGAAATTTGACCAAGTAAAGGAGAAGTTGTTTGGAGAGAAGTCAATCAGAGAATTATGTTCAATGAAATCATTAAATCTTTTCATATGAACAGATATACTTATATTAAGGGAATGCTCACAGGGAGATCTGATGACATTAAAGTCCCCTCTAGAATCCAATGATTATTAACAAGACTGCTAATGTAATGTAATTCCTTAATGAATAGAGGTTTCAGGTTATGATTACAGGGATCATATACCCTTGTAAGCCACCAATCAAAACCATCTCCATGATTTTTAAAATTTAATGAGAGACAATAGTTGGTAGATATACAGCTAATTTTTCCCATTACCCTATCATCTCAGCCAATAAGGATACCACCGGAAGCTCCTATGGAGGGTAGAAAAGACCAAGAGTTAATTTTTTTACCTCACAGAAGTCTAAGGGATCCAGTAGTAAATGTTTCCTTTTTGGTTTCACTAACAATAATAACATCACATTTATTTAAGAGAACAAATTCTTTTAGTTCTCTCATCTTGTGGCAGGAGCCAAGACCTCTAATATTCCAAGCAGCTATAATCATTAAAGATTTATGGAGGAGCAAGAAGACCCTGTCTTCTCAGTAGAGGTATTTGGACCCTCTAAGTTTATATATTCTTTACCCTGATCCTGCCTAATTTGATTAAAAAAACTAGTTGTCTCATTTTTTGATATTAATAAAATTCCAATATTCTCACAAAAGAATCGAAAATGCTCATAAGAGTCCCAAAGTAGCGGATCCACTTGGTTAGCCTCAGAGTTAACCAAGTTATCCTTATTAGAAAAATCAGGAAATATCGAAAAGGAATGATCACTGTTGGAAGCAGAACTATGATTAAGACAATTATTATTATCAGCCAAATTTTAGTAAACATTACCTGATGCATGCACAGGTGTAGGAGGTTGCGAAGATGGTATTTCAGAAGTAACGTTGCCCAAATCATCTTGCTCCATACAGTCATAAATCGCCAATATTTTCTTGAATTTTGCCAGAGAGAGATTCCTGGCTCTGAGCTCAGCTTCCACCCAATTAGGAGCAACATTGGGCAATGACGGTTTTGATTTCAGAGGAGAAGTGAGAGGGGTATTAACTAGTGGAATAAGAGGGGTATTAACTAGTGGAATAAGAGGGGAGGGAGTTATATTAGCTATCCCAGAAGTAGGAGGGGTGGGTAATAAACCTGCAGCATTATGGGAGGAGGA
>JAMKQA010025754.1:0-28345 GCA_024699735.1 Posidonia australis
TTTGTGGGCATGAGGTTTATTTATTTATTTATTAAGTTCTGTATTTATTAGTATTTGAACCTGCAATTCTTTGTATATGTATTATAATTTCGTAGATTGATTTGGATTACGATCCACTTATCTTGTTTTCTATTCCTCTTTCGTAGAAGGTTTTATGGTAGAAACAATGTGTTCTTTTTCCTTGGTTCATACATGGTGACAGAGTAAGCTATAACCATACATTATAAGGATAAGGGAGCAATACGACGGGTAGTAATTTTCATACCATGAACAATAATTATGGGCTGTGAACAATCCTGCATGGTTAATTGATAAGCCACCTGTTCTTGTGTTCCTGCTTGTGAGAACGTCACCAAAGATTTCGACGTTTCATCAGATAAAAGGGATCTTGTTGACTCTCATAATTTCCATGTGTACGATATGAAACTACGAACGTCGCTTTATGAAAGTTATACTTCACCTTGACGGGGTGTGCCGATTGAATGAAAGATTTGTCACGATCCTGCATGTTCTGCAAACCAAGACTCGTTGTCATGGGGAGGCCTTGCAGGATGATTCCTTGAATTCTAAAGAACTCTAGCCATCAATATTCTCAAGCAAACCACAACCCAAGGCAGTTCCGAAAGATTACTGTTCCTAGAAATTATCAAACCTTGGCACTGGAATATCAGGAAAGAAAGGTCGGGGCTTGGATGAGTTCCCTTTTCTTTTCTTTTTAAGTGATAAGGAGATAGCTAGTATTAAAGATTAAGGTTGATCGTAGAACCACAAAGCAGCCAATGAGTACCCAAGGTTTAGTTCCCTGGAAGCATTGCCTTTGAATCCCAACCTTGCTTGCTCTTGGGGTATCATAAAAGCCTGTCATGTGCACCAAGTCGTCAATCTTCATCACGCACCACACCCTTTTTTCATGGCCAGTAATAGAAAAGCTGATCACAGCAGAGAAAAGACGTTCAAAATTCCACAAGTACGGTACCATTTGTAAAACTACAGCTCATTTGATTGCAGAAAAAGCAATTTTCATGACACAGTCATCTTCAACGCCTCCATGTAAGTTCCAAGCTGACTAACATATGCTGCCAATTGCGGAATCCAATTAGGGTTAGCAAATATGTTCAGGTTGTCTATAGACAAAACAAAGGAAAAAGATTAAAGTCTCATTCAACCTTTTTACATCATCCCATCCTCTCGACCTGATTATCTTAGACAGATTGATGGGTCAACCAGTGTAAAAATGAATCACGTTTGGGTTGAACTTCTTGACACGTTTAACAAATATACCAAGTTTGACGTTTGATCTGCATAGGTTGAATTGAATATGAATTCAATCTGGATGCGACATGTGGACACGTATAGCCATCTCTGAATCCAGTTCAGTTAATTCAATGAAATAGGTTTCGTAGTTCCCTGTTTCTGACCAGAGTAACAGTTACCTCCATGTGTAGACTTGAATATAAATACTTTGTCACAAAAGTAAAAGTTGTAGATGACACGAAAAATAAAGTGCATTAACAACAACATTGGCAGTACCATCAACACTGACAGTATAAGAGCAAGGTTTCCCAAAATCAGATGGACACAACTTGAGAAGAAGCCACTCATCCAGTTTCAAACTTTCACTAAGATCAAATATAATCACCATGTTGACAATACTGCAAGGTCAGTATGCTACATTTATTCTTGGAGGGCAGTTTTACGTTGTGCTCCGACGCACAGGTCACATCCATGCGGTCCCTCTTACGTACACAGAGGGCCCACCTCTTTTTTTTAATTCACCTGCAGTCAGGAGAGCAATTGCGCTCCAACTACTGTTGGAATCTAACGTTTATGTCCACAAACTAGCATGTTCGTGTCTATCATAACTTGCTCCATCTTTACAAGTAAAAAGAGATTTTGGAATTATACAGCAAAGCAGTTTCAACGCAAACTTCTTAAAGTGCAAAACATGGTTACCCTTCCAACAGCTCCTAATTGCATCCCTTAAAGTGCATACAATGGTACAAAAGTATCGAGAGCACAGTTTCTCAGGAAGGGGCGGTCTGACAGACATTTCAAGAACGACAATTAGCTCCATAAATAACACTCTTCTCTAATATCATTGAGCTGACTGCCTTCTCCCTTTATTTCAAAAGAGGTTGGGTCGATAAACAAAGTGACCTACATGTTCAGCCTGGCTTGCTTCATAAGCTGAATAAACTCTCCGAAAGCTGTACAAGCAAAAAGAGCGTTAGCAAAATTAAGCCACTTCAAAAAAATTACCATTTAATATCATTACATGTTAGACATGCCCGTATTTGGAAATTTCTAGAAATAAGGATTGCAGAACTGAATTTATATAAATAAGGATTGCTAATACTAGGTAGAAGGCAATCATACAGAGAGCTTCCACAAACATGTATGTACTGTTAATGCAAATGACAATCAAGTAAATTGACAAGTAATGTTTGCATTATATAGAAGAACAAATTTTCCATGTGCAAAGTGTGATGATTAACTCGTAATTCATATATCTTTTATTTCCATATTTATCTAATTTGTATTTAAATAATGTTATTTAAGGTGTTTTATGTAAATTTTGTAAGAACCTGAAGGCTTAAAAAGAATCTTAAAAAAAAAAAAAAAAGAATAATTGTGTCAGAAAAGAAGAGATTTTTATATGAAAAATTCTAGAATTATGTTAGAAGATGAAACACATATTTTCCATGTACCTAAATATTGGAAAAATATCAATTAACAAGTGGAAGAAGTCAGAGGAGATTATGGATGACGTAGACGCCTTTGAGGCATCTAGATGCAGATACGACACCTTCTAGAAGTCCTAGGTCTTCTTTGAATATAACTCTTACTTGTAAATATCTTATATTCAAAATTAAATTTCATATTCGAATTTGTCTCCGACATAAACAAATCTTTGTAAGTCCATACAATGATCCCTTGTGTAAATCTAAAAGTTAAATTGTTTATTTGTTATTGTGAAGGACCCTCTAGCATTGTTGTAAACTCAAGTTCTTATTAATATAGTCATTTTTTCCTCTTTATTTATATCTTTTACTACTTCCTATTCATCTTTTATTTTAAAATTTTGTGTTGTCATGCTTGATTACATCTCTAAATCTAGGACAAAGATGAAGTTTATGTATATTGAGAAGTGTGATCATGTTTTTTTTTCTCTTTCTCTTTGTGTTTAATGCTATGATTATGTGGATGAGATATATATTGTATAAATCACTCATGAATCGATAAACTTTAATAGACTAGCATTGATATCATCTTTTTAGTCTATGCTTACGAAAAATTTAATTGAAGATCATGTATATAATCGTGATTTCATTATATATCATTTAATTAAGTTTGACTTGATATTCTATGATGTAAATATAACACATAGTTTATACTTGTTAGGATAAAAATCATTAAATCAAATTAGTTAGATCAATAAAGAGCAAGGAAACAGATATGATCATGCATTTTCAATTCTATATAAATAGATTTGAAACCTTAAGTTTTAATTAATTTGATTGTATTTTGATATTCTAATTTTAGTTTTTTTTTACACCATTTCTCTCAAATTCTTCTCATTAATTGATAGCAAATCTTTGTTTTTAAAACAGTTTTCTTTGTAGATTTACCCGTATTTGCCGACGGACATTGTAAAAATGTCCTTCACTGTACACGTCAATCCTAAGGGGAAAGAAGGTCACCTACATTATGGCAGTCTGGAAAGCAACAAGTTTATCATAAATTGCAAAGAGGATCTCATATTGTCATTGACATACCTACTTGATCTTTGTCTATCATAGGCATACATGATGAAAACAAGTAACAAACTAACTTGCTTTAGATCATAGTATTTTCTCTGAACGTCAAAATAAAAAATCAAGGTATGAAGAAAGCTCACATGGATCCGAATCATGAGGGCCCGGGGATGACTCCGGATGGTACTGAAGAGACATAAGCTTAAACTCTGGACTGGCAAGACCAGCACAGCTATTATCATTTAGATTTATGTGCGTTACTTCCACTCCTGTAGGAAGGGAGGCAGGATCCACAGCATAATTGTGGTTCTACAAGATTAAAAAAAAATACAAGGGAAAAAAATAACTCAGAAACGCTATTATGAAGATAACCAAATTTGGATGATTTATATTCTCTAAATTTTAGAGCCAGACAGCATAAATTGAGAATTGATAGGTTAGTGGTCAAAAAAGTATTATCATTTGAACAGTCCAATTTAATTTTCTGTTTTTTATCACCAAAACCAGATGGATGAACATTTGTATTGATTTTTTTACAAAGAGAAAGCAAATACGCCACCTCTACCAAAGACCCAGCTAAAACTCACTAATTGATGCTTGTAGTTTCTGAAATGTGGTTGCTAGTACAAATTTCATAATTGATTCTAGTGTAGGGAAATAACCTGAGCACTGATCTCAATGCAACCATTTCGAAGATTGCGTACAGGATGGTTCCCACCATGATGACCGAATTTCATCTTGAAAGTCTTACCACCTAAGGCCTGACCAAGCAACTGATGGCCCATGCAAATGCCAAAAACTGGGACTTTCCCAATGATTTCTTTTACTGTTTCCACAGCATAGGGAACCGCAGAAGGATCTCCAGGACCATTGCTAAATAGAACACCATCAGGTTTCATTTTTAGCGTCTCCGAAGCTGGCCAAGTTGATGGCACTACAGTGATTTTACATCCATATGATGCCAAACGTCTCAAGATATTATGTTTTATACCAAAATCATAGGCAAAAACCTTGAAGAAAACAAAACTAAGGTTACAAGAGAAATAGAGATATTTGTTTTCAATGCAAGATGGCACAGGTTACAGAATTATCCTGACATGAAAATTTCTGGTATCACTTGAATCTGTGGTGAACTCCCAACTAGAACCTGTTTTGTCAACCCACTCGTAGGGAGAAGAGCAAGAGACGCCACTGATCAAATCAACACCTGCATAAGCAGAATGAAATGATTGACAAACATGTACATTAAATTCAAAAAAATACTGGAACAATTCAATATGAAACAAAAGAGACATTATTAACTTCGATGATCATAAAAAATAATATAAAATATCTAATTACAGATGACTGATTTGAGCTGATCGAGAAAAAAGTTTGTTTCTTATTAGTTACTACATGAACATGATTCTGGAATTTATTATAGAAGCATGAAGGCTCTGCATTTCTCTAGAAGAATCTATGTGGGTGATGGACGAAGCAAAATATAAACTGATAGAACCTAATGGATAGAAACCTATTTGATTTTGTCATGCAAAACATCCATTTCGTTTACAACCATACCGACAATTTTCCACTTGTGAGCCAATTCCAATAGTTCTTCATCGGTTTGGGACTGCTCAGTACTGAGAACACCAATGAGGCTTCCATCTTGTCTTAACCTACGAGTTATTGCACGAGTATCCACATCATCTGTGATAAAAAAAATGTGAGCAAAAAAAAAGAAAAGAAGAAGAAGTTCATTGTAAAATAAATAGAAGTAATAAAACCTGTACTTCACTTACATATTCCCATAATATTTCTCTTTGCCAAGTAATCACCAAGTGATTCAGTACATCGCCAATTTGAGGTGCTGACATTAGGCAAGATAAATGAGCAGAAAGAGGTTGTTTAAAGGAATTAGAAACATTAGCACATTCTAAAGCAAAGAACATATTGGACCAAAAGACCCTACCATATACTTAGGCTTCGTACTATGAGACCAGCAAGGAAGCATTTACTTGATTCTTCATCATCTTCATGAAGAAGCATGACAGACTTTAGTTGCTCAATTATTTTTTTCGTCAATTTTAAACAAACATTGGAAACATTTAAATTACATACCTGGGTTGACACCTGTATTGCCAATATGAGGATTTGTCATCAAGACAAACTGCCCAGCATAACTGGGATCCGTAAGGATTTCCTGGTACCTGTAGTAAGTTTTTAATGAGCTTTTAACAATATGAATGAAAGGCACCGGTTACATGCCTCCTAAAGCTATACAAGTTCTACTATGGCATAACTTCATCAGCCCATCTACTGCTTTGGATTCCACTCTATAATACCACGATCTTATTCTGGAAGCAAACTCAGACTTTGAAGGATTTTGTAGATAAAATTCAGATATGTCTTTCTCGAAAAGGCTGCATCCAAATATTGGAACTACCTAGGATTAAGATGACAATAGGAGGTGGGCTCCATCTAGGCATATAGCTCATAAAATTGAATAGCTTATATCTTGTTGTGCCTCCACTTCAAAAACCAAAATTAGTCACACTGTGTTATAAGAATGAGATTTTTTTTATTACAAGCAAGAGCCCAAGAGGGCCATACAGTACCCTGCATTATAAGGATAAGATAATTTCCTATCATAATCATTATAGGAACGATACTCCTAACAAACAAAAAGAAGCCTATGAGGCATCTCTAACAGGGATATCAGCACACCACCATTCAGTACAAGTTTTGCATTAGTACACCTGGGATTATGTAACTTATAGGTTTTTAAAAATTTTATAGGGATCTTGTTTGAGAGTGTATTTTTTACTTTGGTTTCTTCTAAATACCAAATTATAAAAGCTCAGAGGTATGATTTACTTTAAATTGCTACCACTCTATCAGACATGGCTATATGGCCAAATATCTGAAGTCTGAAGTCCAACCCACAACTCAAACAATAAATTATGCATCAATAAAAACCTTAAAGTGTGTATCTACAAATGATGATCGAAAAACACTCATTGAAATAAAGTATGAATAAATTCCTTCAATAAAAAATTGCATTGGAGAAGTTATATAGAGAAAAGAACAAAACTGGCATAGCCTAATTAAAACCTATTGAATCAACAAAATGCAGATGTCAGTCATGGAACTCAAGAACTTCTGTGCAAGTGGACAGCACAGCAAAAAAATGTAAATAAACTGCAAAAAATCCTTACCCAGTTAAAGATGTATTGAATACTACTTCACCAACTTGTGTTCCCAAAGCACCAAAAGATTTAGCCCTCCATATGGAACCATCTTCAAGCACAAGTCTGGCATCAGATGTCTTCCAAGGCCTTCCTCCTGAACACAAAGCCATTAGATAATATATTGATCCAATTAGGCATCTGTTTTTCAAAAACCAAGGAACTGTGGAAAGTGTAAAAACAATAAAAAAACAATCCTGTGCATTTTCCGATACTCTTTAAGTGGTTTCTGCCTTTCTGGTGTTTTCCTTGATGAGATTTTGTCAACTTGTACAATAATGACTATACAGGTCTTGATGTTATATCTTAACTCCTGTTTTCATTGATGGTATACTCTTCCTGTTCTTTCGACAAAACGCTACATGTGCGAACTGCAAACTTACTTTTAAGGGCTTTCCCTTTGGAAAAAGGTGTACCGACATATTGCAGTAATTACAACTACAAAAATATCGCAAGCCATCAATCAAAATATCATTTGATACCAACAAATTGTAAACTATGCTGGACCCAGACAGCGTAGTTTACAAGAAAATGCAACAAAAAAATGTATGTTTCTAGGTTTATGTTCTTGCAACGATATATGCAAGAGTAACAGTGTAACAACAAAAAAAATTCATGTCCCCGTATGGCGCATGCAACAGGCATTGACTTATGTTCTGAAATATTTACAATAAAAGGTAAAAATTCTCCCATTTTTCTACATAAAAAACACATAACAACAACACATGCATCGCTACTTATCGTAAAAATAATTCACCTACCATTACTATCAGATAAAGGGGATACAGCGCTGTTCTCTTTTGTAGCTTGGTAGCGGCTAACAACCTGGGAGAAATAAAACAAATTACACCAAAATTATATTAGAATATTTACCATTCAAAACAACATTTTGCAGAGGAAAAATCACATCTTTCTAGTATGCACTTGATAAAAGGGGATACTTTCTAGGAGAAAACGCCAATCAGAAACAGCTTCGGGAAAGAGAAAAAAAAACGTGAAAGATCGGATATACTTATGGCACAACCGGAGAGGGGCGGGAGCCAGGAGGTAAGAGGCGGGAGCGAGAGAGGCGGCGCAGGGGGTAGAAGACTAGCCGGGTGGTGGTGGAGTGGGCGAAGCCGAAGCCGAAGCCGGGATGCGCTGGGCAGGCCAGAGAGGAAGGCTGCATGACCCTCGCCATCGGACAAGGTGGCGGCTGGCGGATGTCGAAAAATGTCAGAGCAGGGTTAAAACTCAGGGCTCCCCTTACTCTTTCTTTTTGCATGTACACCATCATAAATGTTTGATATTATTTACAAACCAATGACATTTCGTTAAATCCAACTTTCTTGTTTTTAACCAACCGCTTTAGCGCAGTTGGCCAGGAAAAGTGGAATGTGTATCTTTTTTAGATTCAATCTTAAGGATAAATGAGTGAAAATTAGTCATCTAATCACATAGTTATGGATTGAAAAAGAAAAAGAAAACGCGTCCTTTTTACATCTACTTTTAGAGTTCTGATGAGATTATTAATGGTCATCAAACTTTTTTTTAAAGTAAATTATTTGATAATATCATATAATGTTATTGATCTGCAATTATTTATTTTAAATTTTACAATACAACACTTTACTGTCTTGAGTTTTGACTTTCTTAAATTAATATAATCAAGATTGATGTGATTAAACTTTTACTAAAGTATTTATTATTATGTCGTTCTTTAATTTCTTTCTCTTTCATTTCTCACTTGATTCATTCTTTTTCCTTTTTTTTCTTTTCTATTCATTTCTTCTTCTCCTTTTCCGATCATTGAGGAGATCTTGAAGAAAATTTCAACATTAAGCCTTAGAATTTCTCAATGCAACGATTCAATTGTTGTTGGCTTATTCTATGGTAATGTGTCTCAATTGAGCGAAATCCCCTGAAAGTGGTGTAAATTCAATTGTTGTTGGCTTATTCTATGCTTCATTTTTGTCCAAATACTATAATCATATTGCATGTAGATTCCTGAGGGCTTTAAATGATTGATTGAGGGTTAGAGTTAGAATAGAGAGAGAAGGGGAAGGAGGAGGAGGATGGTGTGGAGAGAGAGAGATAGCGCATAGGATTAATGCTTGCCTTCTTTCTTTGTATTTTTAACTTTTGTATTATTTAGGGAAGAAATAAGGGAAAAAGAATAATGCACATAACATCAAAAGTAATTTAAACAAATAGTTATTGTAAATTTTAATCTCACTAATAGAAGTACCATAATAGTGGACAGTGAAAAGTTTATAATACTAAAATGATATGTTTAGAAGTTCAAAATGGTAAATTAAAAATCAATGATGGTACAAGTTACCATTAAATAATCTACTCCTCTTGGTACTATGGAAGTTCTCCTTCATCAAACTTGAGAACATGGTGATTTTTTGTGAACTTCACAGAGCATGTGTAGTGTGTGAGATGTATGAGTTAAAAAAAAAAACAAACATTTCTTAGAGTTGTAAGCATGAATTGTGTGGATTGACAATGCCAAATATATAAACCAAAATTTATGTGGGATAACAAGAGAATCAAACTATTATATGATCACATGAAGATGAACGAGAATGTCAAGAAAATCGAACTAAAAATTTGTTTTTCGAACGACTATAATATTTACTAGATGTAAAACTCCAACACACACCTCAAGATTAATAGGAACAATGACTTCAAATAATCATCATAATTGTCTGACAAAAACATGTTGTTTTCCTTACGTAAGATAACTATTTATAAAACCTTATCGACAGTAAAAACATAAATAACCAGAATTAACTCTATAGGTAATCATCCTCATCATACCGAATTTATCTAAGTTAAAACAGATTATAAATTCATTTGATCAAAACTCTCTGTAAATGAATTATCATACACTTGCTTTTTTATCTCGTTACAGAGGTAAATGTTAAAGAGGTAACTGTACCGCACCCAAACCAGTCCACTCCTCGCTGTCACCCACCATTCCATCGTTCAAGACGACACAACAGTAAGTCCGCGAACCATCTACTTTCTCGTTACCAAACACCAATCGATCATTCGATACGAATCGATCCAATCCGTCCAACTAAGTGCACGCCTCCATTTTATGATAAATATTCATGTATACCACGAAAACGGCATCAAAATTCGTGTCAATAAAACCCCCGATATAGAGAGAAACCCGGGGAACAGATTTGGACAACGGAGTGAAAAATGCAACCGGAGCAACCGCAACCACCGTCTTCAATGGCGGCGACGATATCGCCGGAGCAGCCACTTCTCCGACCAGATCCACCACCGCTTCGGCAGAACCGTATCGCGGTGTTGCTCGGCAGGGCGACGGGAAGGCGGGGGGCGTCGGCGGTGGTCCGCGACATGGCGGCGTCGCAGCTGGAGGAGAGGCGGGCGGACTGGGGCTACTCGAGGCCTGTGGTGGCGGTGGACATCGTGTGGAACCTCGCCTTCGCGGTGGCGGCGGCGGCGGTGCTAGGGAGCAGTTGGAGGGAGAGGCCGAACGTGCCGGTTAGGGCTTGGGTTGGAGTGTATGGGGTGCAGTGCGTGGTGCATGTGGTGCTCGTGTGGGTGGAGTACCGGAGGAGGAATGAGGGGTGGAGAGGAGGAGGTAGCGGTGGTGGGGTGTTGGATTTTGGTGGGAACGAGAGCGAGGAGGAAAGGGAGGAGAGGGAGGACAGGAGGAGTTGTCGATCCGAGTAAGTGAAAGATGTTGGTTTGTGATTTGGATTGTTTGATTGTGTTCTAATTACTTGTTTGATTTGAACATGGTTTAGGGTTTTAGCTTAGCCTGGTGTTTTTTCTCCTTAACAGCTGTTGTTCTATGCTTGTTCCACGTTGAAATTTTGGTAACCAGTTTTAGGCTTGTACAATTCATGAGGGATTGGAGGTTATCGCATTCCATAGGGGAAATGCTCGTTTATGGTACTGAGATTTGAGATAGCTTGTGGCTTCTCTGTTTGTAAGTTGTGATCTGTGAAACATAATGCGACGAGATGAGGTTTTAAGAACAAGGATCATCTAGACAAGGAGTCGACAGAACTAAAAACTAATTGTTCACAATTTCAAAGCTTAGTTGCATTGTCCATTTAGAAGTTCCCAAAAAGGCATGCAGTACATTTTTCAGGTTACTTATGATTGGATGACTTGTTATTACTAAATTTTGTGCAAGATCGTTAATTGGGCGTTGTTCTGATTGTAGTTGCTAATTGTTTGGGTGGACATGAAGAGTTAATTGCTTTAAGTGTCAGAGTGTGGAGGAATTGAAAAGAAAGGATTCTCATAGTAATTGGAAAGTTAATGGTGCAATTTACTTAATTTGAATTTATAGGAGAAATGGTTGGTGTTTGTTTTTCATGTCATTGTATTAAGAGTTTGCATTGTTTTATCTGGCTAAACAACCATCTTCTACTTTTTGAGTGCTATTGTGTTTTGTATGTTTTCTTCTTCAGTTGCATATATGCTCATCTACTGAAATTACGCTGGAACTATTTGCTTAGCTTTTATGGATCTTCAACTGATTCATTTTTCTTTTGCTATGGCAATAAAAGAGAAAAAAAGAAAATCCTTATTGTGTTAATAGATTATTGTTTAGCACTCCTACTTTATGCATGATAGATTATTAAACAGCGAGCTAAAAACATCCAACACTATAGTTTTATGTTATTTCTTGTTTTCTTATTTATCTTATGATCTTCTTATTGTCAGTTTTGCCAAGCGTTGTGAATCTTTCAATACGATGGCATCTTTTGTCTGTTGGGTAGTTGGCTTCTATTGGGTCGTCTATGGTGGTGAAACACTTTTGTGGAATGCTCCTAAACTCTACTGGTATGATCATGAGTCCATCTCAAAATTTTGTTTACTTTGTACACTAGGCAGGCTTCTTGTTTTGGTTGCTTTCATGCAACTTATTTGTCAATAAAGCTCTTCTTTATTCAAATTCTCTACTGACATCCTGTAAGAATTGTTCAGTTATCTAAGGTCAATAGTATCCTACAATCTTTGGGGCTTGACTAGCAATTACTAAAAGCTTTATTTGTAAGAAAACATCCATGATACACATACAAAATAATTTAGGTATAAGTTAGGGAAAATACAGCTATACTGCCCATAATCTCACATATTATGTGAATACCATCCAAATTTAAAAAATATCTTCTATACCATCAAACCCCATTTTTAATACATATATGCCATCAAGTTAAAATAAACAGAATATACCTTGACGTTGTTAGTTTTAAAACATAAACGAGTTTTTCCACCCTCATGTCCCAACAATTACATTGGTGAAAAATCATTTCATTTGCTCTTTTTAAACCCTAACTTCTTCTTTTATCCATCTCCTTCTACCTACACAAAACGGCAGTGGGTAGGAGGGATAGGGTTGTTTTTTGGTAAGGATAGGTTAATTATTGTAGTTCCTTAGGTTAGATTTTTACTTAGGTTTCGCCATTTCTAACCAAGCATTTAATAGTAATAGTATACATGTATTTAAAATTGAAAATTTAATGGTATTCACATAATATGTGTGATTATGGATAATCTAGTTGTATTTTCCTCATATAAATCCCGAACACTCTCCTATCAAGTGCCCTGCCAATATATTTGTTCTACAACATTGGTAAAATTGAGCTCTAGTACCTTAATGGACTTTCCCTCAGCAGATTCACCACTCCGAACTTGCTTTATTTCTTCAACAAGCTGGTAAAGACCGACAGTTTCCTATAATATGCTGGTAGATGCAAATATAGAAAAGCTAAAGGTACCATGTAAAAGTTACCAATATTGTGTTGCCACCCGACATAATTAATACGACTAATTATAATAGAAACACAAATAATATGTAAAATAGAATATATAAAGAAATAAAATTTTCCAAAGAATATAGAGAGATTTTACTTGTGTATGACTAAAAACCCTTGAGAAAACTATCTACGTGCTCTACTAAGGTGTTATCAAACACCGACGCTTAAAGCGTTATTCGGCCTCCACAGTGCAACGAATTCTAGTCAAACCGCTTCCAGGTACTGGTGAGAAAGTACCAGCGAGAAAGAGTTGCGATGCATATATTCGCAATCGACTACAAAAGAATCATCGTTGAAATGTCTTCTTGTTCGCTTCTCGTAGACAAACAATAGAGTCAAACTTTGATCCTCTCGAAGTATACGATCAGTTTCTTTCTCGTCCTTCAAGAAGTCATACAATCACTTCTTCCTCATCCACCGAGAAGACGTAGATCTACATAGTCAAACACAAAAGTACTTTTACAAAAAATCTCTCTCTAATATGATACCTCATATGTGTTTTAAGAGATGATATTATCCGTTATTATGTTTAAACGAGATAATGTGATTATCCCTCCTTTTAAATTCAAAGGAATAAATTTTGTAACTAGTATTTTGTAAAGGAAGCATCTGTCATGTTTAAAATCTTTTAAATTTGAAAATAGAAAATAAAATTACATCGCAGTGGACGTTCGCGTGGATGTCCACTCAAACATTGTCTATAAAGAATGAACTAGTAGATGTTCAACTCGGATGTCTAAAAATTCCTTATTTTTGAAATGAGCTAGCGGATGTTTAGCGTGGACGCTCGAAAATCCTTGTGTTTGCGAAATGGATCAGTGAATGTTCGGCTTGGACATATGAAAAATTCTTGTTTCATGGCTTGCGAAATGGATCAGTGAATGTTCGGCTTGAACATATGAAAAATTCTTGTTTCATGGCTCTGTCTTCAGTAGATATCTGTTGGACTAGTGATCTATTTTTGAATTATTTAGAATGATTATCTAATAATCTCTTATTAATTCAAAATGATGTTCCAACTGTGTTTAACGTTTGGATGTTCTACAAGCTTGAATCCTATCTTTGTGACATTGACTTCTTGTAAGATGCGAGTAGATGAAGTTTTGAATTTAATAATCTTCACAGTCTATCAATTCACATATAGTCTCTCTCGTTCTTTAAATAGATGACACAATAAAGGTCCTGTGTCAACTTATTGTCTGTTAATGTTTTACAGGACAGTCTATTGTAATCTTCAATAGGAGACTGTCACATCTCCACATTGCATAAGTGAGTTCATTGTAATCTCCAATTTCATGGCATAAAGTTCCAAATCTTTCTATGGTCCAATCATTATGGTATTAATACCACTTTGATATGAAATCCTAGACTTCCTGATCGTGTCAACTTTATCATGACTTGTACTCTTTCCTGTGATACCATGTGATACCATCTAAAGCGCCTTAGATGCATAAAGACTTATCAAGGCATCTTGCTAACTTCAACAGGATGTAGACTATAAGAAATAGACTTATTGGAGTTCAGCTCCAATAGATAAATAGTGTATACAAACAAACAAATCATTTATTTTTCTTTGAACTATTAAATAAAAGTCTTGTAGAGTGTCTTTTGAACTAATAACAAATATTTACATGTTAGAATACATAGATGTTTGTAATGTAGATATTATCTCTATTTCTTTTGAAGTCTTCTCACGAATTCTCTTGTATGACCTTTTGTAAAAGGATCAGTAAGATTCTCCTTCTCCTGATTTCTTACGCCGATCATTGTGATCATGTCTCTTTTAAGTAGATTAGAAACATGTACATGATGGATATGCATAGTCTTCTTCTGTCCGCTGTTATATTAATCATTAGTAGTAGTTATCGCGGTCGCTTGCTTGTCACAAGAGATGGCAATACTCGACATTCTTTCTCAGAACGATGGAAGATCAAATAGTAACTCTCTAATATACTCTGCCTACTTGATTGCGACCACCAATGCATAGAATTTAGATAACATGAAGGGTTTTGATTTGACGCTTTGCTTCTTCATTAGCAAATCCACCAAGTAGAAAGACAATTCTACTTGTAGATGTTGTGTCTTTCTCACTTCCCTAACTCCCATCTATTGCAGTAGGGTACCTTTTGTATAGCAATTCAATGCTCCTTGTTTGGATTCTTAGTGAACCTGTTCAACATATTCACAACAAACGTTGTCTAGCCTAGTGTAATTCATTACATACATGGGACTTCCAACAAGTTCAGAATACTTTAGTTGTTGTACTACTTTTTTGTTGTTTTCCGTTAACTTGTGTACATAGCCATACGATGTGTATCTTATTGGCAAGTCAGGATATTTGTACTTCATAAGTACATTCTCAATATAGTAAAAATATGTTAAGGTGAATCCCTTTAAAGTCCTCACTATCTTGATCTCTAGGGTCACATCTGTAAGTCTCTTGTCCTTTATGTTAAACTTGGATGAATTTTTTTTTTTGTATTTTTTACATCCTCTTCATCTTTATCACTCTTCATCTATTAGAAAATTTTATGTCAACACATTTGTCAGCATCACTAACTTTATAGTCATTTAATTTGATCACTTTGTCAAAACTCTCATGTCACATCTTGGGAGTTTGTTTCATGTAGAGATTTACCTAATTTATGTATCTTTTGTCCTAGTCATTGATTATGAATCTTTTAGGATGTATCATGTAAATTTCCTTTATCAAGTTTTCATATAAGAATGTAGTTTTTACATGCATATGATGTATCACCATCTTTTGTATTGCTATTACTGCAATCAAATAATTGAATGGTAGAAATATGAGTTACAGGAGAATAGGTATCTAAATAATTGATGCCTTTTCTCTGCACGAATCCTTTAGCAGTTTAGCCTTGAACTTGTCTATTGAACCATTAGCCAACATTTTCTTCTTGAAGATTCATTTGTCGCCAATTGGTATTGAGTCATTTGGTAGATTCAACAACACTCACGTATTATTAGTCATTATTGAGTTGTATTCATCTTGGATTGTATATTAGAATGTTGCATTTCTAGACTGCATTGTTTCTTTAAAGTTTTGTAGATCACCTTCTATGTTAGAAGTGGTAAAATCAGGTCCAAAGATTTTCTCCTTTCGTATTCACTTAGTTGGTGGCTTCTCTATTTTGGGTATGACTTATTCGATTATTGATTTTGACTCCTTGTCAAATATTAAATTCTCGTTCTCTCTCGTAGAGAGATTTTTTTGAAGACCATGCAACATGATGTTCTTGTCTTTGATGAATTTCTTCTTAAAGTATGGAATTCATTTCTAAATCTAAAAGCTTCTGAACATCATTATTCTCAACATATCCAAAAAATATCGCCTTATTTGTGTGAGTTTTCAACTTGTCAATCTTCATGTCTGATAACGTAACATGGGTTAAGCACCTTGATGCTCTAATAGATACCATACTAGGTTAGATCTTGAATCAGAGTTTATGTGGTATCATCTCTGTTTTATAGAAAGGTGTTATAGTTAGAATATAACTTGTTAAAAGAATTCCTTCACTCTAATAGTAGTTTGATTGTTTGGTTGTCAACAGTATAGAATTGACAATCTCAATTAATGTCCTATTCTTCATTTTTGTTACTTCATTTGACTGCAGACAATATGAAATTATGATTTCATTCTTGATTCCATGCTTTGTGGAATGCTGCGAACCCCTTGGATCGGTTTTTCTCTCTTTCGTCGTCTTTCAGTCTTTTCAATTCCTTCTGGTTTGTCTTTCTACTCATGTCTTGAACTCCATAAATTTTTCAAAAGTTTTATGTTTTGACTTCAGTAGATAAATAAAGGTATATTTAGAGTAGTCATCTATGAAGATATAGAAGTACTTCATTGAAACTTCTGAAATCATGTGTGTCGTAATAGACCAATTCTAGAATTTGTATACTTTTAAAAACTCTTATAAAGGACTTTCTAATAATCTTTGTTTGTGTATAAATCTCACACTTCTTTGTTTGTGGTACCCTAATATTTTGGAATAAGTCTGAAATTGAATATCTTTCTAATTTTCTTATAATGCACATGTCCAAGTCTATGGTGTTATAGTTCATTCAAACAAGTAGAATTAGAATTTATTCCATTAACAGAAATCGTCAACGCATTTACAACGATAAGTTTATACATTCTTTCGATTTTAAGAGCTTTGTCAAAATACACTCCATTGAAGGAAAAAACTATTTTGCCTCCTTTGACACGCCACTCTAATTCAAAATTATCAAGATAACACTCAGCAATGAGATTATTTATTGTATTTGCTATATGGTTTACATTACTCAATGTTAATGTCTTCCTAGAAGACAATTCCAACACCACTTGGTCGACATTCAAGACCTTTGATTGTGTGTGATTTGCCATCTCAATTGTCTCATTCCCTATTGCTGGCTGATAGGAAGAAAACCATGCTTGGTTATTGTAGATGTGGTATGTAGCTAGCCACCAAGTGATCTTGTTGATCTTAGCATTCATGTGTCTAGTCATCGCTACAATGTTGTTTACGTCTTGCATCTTGCAATCTTGTCCCCAGAGGCTTGTTTTTCTACATTTGAAATACATGTTGGCCTTCGTGGCCTTCTTATTGAAATATGGAGTTCTACGTTCAAGTTCTTGGGATTTAACTTATTTTCTTTTAATACGACATAGGCCTTTTGCCTCTAACACCATGATTTGGTCGCTTATCCGCCTTAGATTTGACCAAAGAAACAACATTAGTTGTAACTACTTATTTGGCAATAACATTATGTTTTGTCCTATGCTTCTCTTCATATTCAATCTTGATGAATCACAATAGGTCGTCCATTTTGACTTCTGTCTTCTTGCAAAATGGTGAAGTGAGTCTTAACCTATTGGTAGTTTATTCAAGACGCACCCTACTAGTATCTCTCTGAAAGTTTCATCTCGTCTTCTAAACTTATAAACTTATTTGTAATAAGTCTTTGACTTGCAAAAAGTATGGGTTTATTCTTCGAGAACTTATCATCCTTGAATTTGTTAATGATGTGAATTTTGACCATACTCTTATTATCATTGTACTGTTTCTCTAAGGAGTCCTAAATCTCCTTTGTAGTCTTCATCTTAGAGAAGGAATCTACAATTCTCTTCTCAAGGTTGTGAATGAGAACATTGCACAGAGAATTGGTCTTCATCCATGTTTTCTTTGTAGCCTATGTAATATGAACTGCTTTAAGTGATTGACCTTCGTCAATAATAGGACATAGATCACTCATCTACGTTCATCAACGCCAATGTAAACAACACATCGTCTCTCCACGTGTTGTAGTCAAACTCATCAAACTTCTTAAAATTGACAAGATTTTGCCCTAACATTCTCATATTGTTGCTATTCATAACTTAATCGGTTAATGTAATATCGTAATAATGCTTTAATATTATTGTCGTTGGACACAATTAATTCGATTAATTATAATAGAAACACAAATAATATGTAAAATGGTATCTATGTATAAATAAAATTTTCCAGAGAATAAAGATATATCTTATTTGTGTACAAAGAAAAACCTTTTAGAACTATCTATATGTTTTGTTGGAGTGTTGTCAAACATTGACGCTTAAAAGCATCATTGGGCCTTCGTAGTGCAATGAGTTCAAGTCGAACTGTTCTTAGGTATCAATGAGGAAAGATCACGATACGTGTACTTGCAATTGACTATAAAAGAACCATCGTTGAATGCCTTCATGTTTACACATCGTAGACACACAACAGAGTCAAATCCTCGATCCCCTTAAAACACATGATCATCGTCCTTCTCGTCATGTGAGAAGTTGTACAATCGCTTCTTTTTCACATTCTAAGAAGATGCAGATGTACGTAGTCAAACACAAGAATTTTTTTACAAAAATTCTCTCTAATATGATATTTCATATATATCTTGAGAGATGAGATTATTCCTCTTTATATCTAGGCGAGATAATGTAATTATCTTTTCTTTTAAATTCAAAGGGACTAAATTTTGTGATTAATATTTTGTAATGGAAGCAATGGTTGTGTTTAGAACTTTTTTAATTTTAAAACAGAAAATAGAATTATGTTGCAACGGGCGTTCGCTTGAATACTGTTTACGAAAAACGAACCAGCGGATGTCAATTCTTTGTTCTGTGTTTGTGAAACAAATCAGCATATGTCTGGCTTGTCTGTTTCATGGACCATGGTTCTGTTTTCAGCAGATGTTTGCTAGATTACTGAATTATTTTTAAATTATTTAGGATGATTCTCCAACATAATGTACTCTTTCATTTGGCAAGTAATCATAGGGGATTATGTACGTTGCTTCTATTTGCTAATTACACATCAATTGGAGAGGTCTACCAGAGTTCATGAATTGGGCACCTTCCTCGCTTACTTTTCTGTTTGCCTTAAGTGTAACTATAACTTTCTTGGAATTTCTTTGGTACTAATTGTAATGGCATTCTTTTGCCTCATACCTTAAGGTGTAGAAATGTGGTATCATATCATGTTTTCATTTTTATATCGTACAGATTCATTTGTAGTATGTAGGAAGAGATTAGGTGGTTGTGATTGTCTTCCAAGTTCCAACAAGACAGATCACCTTAATTGCCACTACAACATCTTGTTCAGCACCCCAGCTGTATCAAGATAGAAATTACTTGGATGAGGGTCTAACAAAATATCTAGTCAATTTTGGAAAGATTAGTTGGGGACTTCTTGGTTTGAAAATATCCTCTCTCGTAATAGAAATCTCTGTTAGTTAAGTTGACCAGATACATACATACACCCACTACAGTTTACAACTTAACTGCTTCCAATAATATTCTTTGTTTAGAATATTGTACGTGTAAAGGGCCTATGTCATAATCATTGATTGCTGTTAGACTTCAGATGCTTTTTGTGTTGCAACTCTTCGCAGGTTGACTGTGGTGTTTCTAGCATTTGATGTGTTCTTTGCCATCTTTTGTGTGGTTTTGGCATGCGTAATAGGAGTGGCACTTTGCTGCTGCTTGCCTTGCATTATTGCCATTCTTTATGCCATAGCAGGACAGGTGAGAGTGGTTTTTTTTTTCCAAGAAAACAACATTCAAACAATGGTAAACTATATATTGCATCTGGACTTGTGTTGTTTTCTACATTGATGTTCTTTATGTTGTGGCAGGAAGGTGCATCAGATGCAGATATCAACATCCTTCCTAGATACAAGTACGAGGAATCCAGTGGCAAAGATCAAAAGACGTCACCTGGTTCTGGAACAATGATTCCCTTGGGAAATAGCATTGGGGATGTGATGACCAATGAACGTGCACTTCCACATGAGGATGCAGTAAGTTCTCTTGTGGTTAATCATTCTTGGAAAGAGCAAAGTGTTTTGTATGTACAGGTATCTTCGGTCTGCATTTGTACAATTTATTTGATTTTTGTAGGAATGTTGTATCTGTCTTACCTCCTACGAAGACGGGGTTGAACTGCATGCTCTTCCTTGCAACCATCATTTTCACTCGGCATGCATTGTGAAGTGGCTGCGCATCAATGCAACGTGTCCGCTGTGCAAGTACAATATACTTAAGGGCAGTGAACAAGTGTAAACATTCCAACTAGTTGTTGGCGTATCTTGTTTTCTTGACCATGGCATGCCCCTTCTGACAGATTCGACGTAATCTTGAGCGAAACAACTTAGACAGGCATTATTCCCCCAATGCTGTGACTAAATAATAATGTGAATATATCAATGGTACATGACTCCTCAATGCAGGGTTAACTACATCAGAGTATGTTAACTATTGCAGATGTGTATAGAAAGTGGATACTGGATGCAAATTATTCCTTTTTATGTGTTTTCTGTTCTGATGTCATCTGTTTTACGCGGGTAGTTTGTTTTAGGACGTTTTTCACTTTTTTGTCTATTACCTATTCGTCAAAATTTCATTGAGTACCGAGAATCATGGATGGTGTGGCATGCGTCCGTTTCTTGCGAGATATGTTTGAGAGAACAGAAAGATAAGAGGGTTAGTTTATTTATTTATCACCAGGTGAAGAATATTATACGATGCCAGCAGGAAATTATTGGGCCTTGAATACATAGGAAAGAAATCATCTTCCAAGCGTTTTTTTATTATTCCAACATGTTTGCGTTGAATCCTCCTGCGTTCTCTTTTATCGAACTTGGGAATACAAATCAAGTTTCTTTTTTGGAAATAAGTACTTATATATTTTTTTCTCTGTAATCCGTAAGATTCGAATTTTAAAAAGAGGTATAAGTTACATTTACTTTGGTCAATTATACCGTGACAGTTGATGACATACAAATCAAGCTTTATGAGCCTTGATATATGGAACTTTGACGGGTTCAAAACAAAGTACACGTGGGATGCTAGCGGTCTATTCCTTCGTCGAAAAGAATCCTCTCTTCTGCACAAAATAACGTCCTTTAGAACACAAACTTTTTTTGTGGGCTTACGATTGTACGAAATGTAAAAAATTCAAAAATTAGCTGAGACACGTGCAAAGATATTCAAGCATGTACGTGCGAATCCATACATTATGATAGACATTTTAACAAAATAGCATTGATTTACAGCTTCAAAAAGGAGCACAGAAAACATGTGCCGTGCACAAATCGCAATACCTATAGCTCCAATGCAGTTACGTATATAGACAGCAGGCTTTCAGCTATCAACCATTTTCATGCTGCTGCAGGCTTAAAATGTTGACATCCGTATTTTAGATCTCTGGCTATGCTGTATGGCATCGCCTATTGCAGCTGCGGAAGTTCTGGTTTCTTTTCTTTTTGAAAGAAAGATCTTCCGCATTCCCCAATGCGCGATCTTCCAGAAAAAAAATCAACTTTGATCTTGGAATGCTACAGATAACGTAGCGCATAATTCCAATGCCATTTACATATCTGGCACTAGCATTATGCCAAGTACTTCTTTAGTCCCAGATGTCCGAAGAAGACGTGGCAAAATTCCACAACAAGGTCAAACATGCTTACTAGCATGATAAGTAGGGTGAAAGTATTCTCTCAAACATACAACAAGACGGTGGATTGGACGACAAAAACTAGTCCTCAACTCCAAGGTCAAAATTCGCCAAGTATCATTCCTCATGCAAAATTTGTCAACTAATTCCTCATGCAATCTCCCGCACTCATAAACCATGTTTTTGGAAACCAAGCAGCCGGCGTACTAACTCAACATGTAGAGAATGACCAGCCTATAGAAAGGAAATTATTACAGGCATCAGATGAGAAAATGAATTTAATGGACAGCTAATTTACTATTTGCCGTGTGTAACTATGTTTAAAAAAAAAGTCTGAGCTGATCCAACTATACATATCAACCATCAGCAACTGATATAAAGCATGGATGTATCAGCACCGAATACCTGTGGAGCAAAAGTAACATGAGAAACAAGTACTCTAAATGTGACACCTTTCTCCCAGCAAAATTAACTTCTTTTTATTTGGAGACATAGTCTCGGTACAAGGAGAAGTGGAGCTCAGAGGTCGAAAGAGAACCCAGCAAGTGGGTGACTGAAACCCATATAGTTGTTCGATATTTGATGAAAACAACCTACACAGTTTCTTCATAAAATCATCATAGATAAACTGTTGGTTTTTCTATCTTTAATGTGAAGAATTGGCCAGCATTATTGCTAAAAAAAGGCCCAAATCAATTGTTATTATATGCCATTCCTGTGACTGTATGGCTTACAGTCCTAAAAGTGCTTCTATGCATCTGAAGATTCAAAATCTAAATAAATCTAGAATATGTAATCTGAAGAAAAAGAAAAAGGCCATTTTTAAGAAAAGAGCAAAAAAATTGGATAGGGAAATGAGGATAAAAGGCACAATTATTTTAGAAAATGACATCACCAGATTACCTTTTAAGCGTTTAATCTGTAGGCTTTCTAGAGAAAATGTGTACAATGATGTTAACAAATTTAGCATGGTTCATAAAGGTGTAACGATCCACAATACAAAGGAACCACAACATACTACTAAAAAAAATTACAACATACCAAATTAATAATAATAATATATTATAAAGATAATATTTAAAGGGAAAAGTAAGTATATTAGAAAAACAAACAAAAAATAAACCTGACAAAGCATGAGCCATTCCCTATCAGTAGTTTGGTCTATGCTAATTTCCATCTATCACACCAGACAGTTGTTTAAATAACATATCAGGTAATCTATTAGTCCTCTCACTCTCGTAAATAAAGAAAAGAAACAAACCTTGTATGCAAATACATGAGCAAGTGGAAGTCCTTGATTACCATCACATGCAAGAAGAGATAAGTCACCTACAAGATCTAGAACTTTATGGCGACAGGGTTCATCGTGAAAACGGAGTGGTGGATTGAGCCAGCCCTTACCAACACTGCATGATAATGAAACATCTATTGATTTCTAAACCAAAACAACAATTAATCAGCCAACACTACTTTATATCACTAACAACAAGCATTTTACCTGCAAACAATGGCATTTTCTAATGATCCGCCTTGAATGAGCCCGGAGCTATGCAATTTCTCGACCTGAAAATAGGTCATCCCCATAAAAAATAGCTTGGATATTTGCTTTGAAATTAAAGAACCACAGACAGGCATGTGTACAAAACATCGGCTTCTATATCAGGTGTAACAAGGGTCGATGTGTATATAAATAGGATGATAAAAAAGGATAATGTTATTTTATTCAAGAAGGGAAAAAAGAAATGAGTAAATTTTATATAAACCCCTGATTTTTCAGCTTATTACAAATCAATCTCCCACTTTTAAAAAATCAATATCAAAATTTTCTATTTTCAATTTATTATAAAAGCACCCTTTAAGTTAGATTCTGTCAGTTTTCCACTTGCGGCATTAATTATTGACATAAATACCCTTAAGTTAAAATTTTGAATAATCCCTTGTATTTTTTAATAAATTCCCATCACTACCACCCACTAAAGTTGATCGACGACCACCATCAGCCACAATCGACCACCATCAGCCACAATCGGTTGCTAAAGTTGATGCCAACCACCATCGACGAGAGTTGGTCGACGGCCACTACTAACTACTTGCATGAGTTGACTGGAGTTGGCCACCGACCATTGCTGCAAGAGTTGACCAACGATAACAACCGACCATAGCCGACCGAAGTTGACCATCGACCATCGCCACAAGAGCCAATCGACGACCACCACCAGCCACAACCTACTGGAGTTGGCCAAAGTTGACTCCTGACCACCACCAATAATTGACTAGAGTTGGTTAGAGGACAAACAAGTCATTTCACGCTCGAGTTAGTAGTTAACCATGGTTATAATGTTAAACCACCTTTTGATCACCAGTCAACTAACATTAGGGATGTTTTTATAATAAAATAAAAACAAAAGGATTTGATATTGATTTTTTAAAATTAAAGGATGGAAAAGTCAAGTATTTATATAAAATTTACTCAAAAGAAATTATTGCAAAGGGTATGCTGTTATGAGAGAAAACCAAGATCATCTCTATTAATTAGTAGGGATTACATATATATAGGTATTAGACACTCTTTGGATATACGGATATCCAATAACCCGTTTAACCATAAAATACATCCCTAACTATCCTAACATATGCAATACGTTCTTTAACACAATTGGGATCACATGCGTTTTATAGAAATCTTCAACATATAAATTACTATGAGTAAACATTAGCAAAAGAGCATGTAATTTCACAATCCAAGTGAACCAACATCTTTTAGTGAAATTTAGGGACATGTCCTATCCAAGCAATCACATGTTAAACCATGGAAAGCTAATGAATGATGCACCATTAACATCAAGGAAGAAAAAGAAAAAGATAAGATAAAAATAGAAAACACAAAGATTTGTAAATAAAGAGCTTACAATACAAATCATAAAACATACTAAAATGCACATATCATATTCAAGAAGTGGCATTTTATGTTACTTGTATATACAAAAATAAGTAAGCAAAAAATTGATAATTTATGCCCCATTTTTGAAACCACAATTTTTAATCAAAAGCCTGCCAAAAGCTATATATTACTTCTTCTTATTTTTGAGCAATTATATGTTACAGCTTTTCTGTCAGCACTCTGATAACTACTTTTGAGAAAAAGCTCCAAATGAAAGAGACCGTTTGGAACTTTTTTTTTTTGGAAAAGTGTTTTTTAGCAAAAGCTGCAATTCCAAAAATGACCATAATCAAAGACAACGAAGTAGAGATAGACCTCTTCATATATGCAAAACGTCCGTGAAGAAGCTATTTCTTGAGTGTAGTAGCAGTCATTCATTGGGGAACAAGAGAACCATTGGCAGCCTATGGCAGGCACCTGTATTACAGGAAGCATTTAGATTATATGTAAGCAAAAGTCAAACAGGTTTATCGCACTACTTAGTGAGATAAACTCTCTAGCTATGACGAAAATAGCTTTTCTTTACTAGAATTTTATGATGCAATATTCCAGGACCTATTCTCAAACCAGATGGTTAAAAAGGTTTGAACCATTGATGCATGCTTTATTTTTCTGCCTAGGCCTTACAGCCACAGAACTAAGTTTTCAGCTAGAATCTACTGTATGAGGAACACCATTATATGGCAGATTTAGAATGTCAGCAATGTGCCGCTTGTGATATTTCTTTAAATGTTTAAGTATGAAAATATGATTTCTCAGAGCATTTATGAGTTATCTTTTAGGAATTTTCCATCGCCGATTCTGAAGGACAAGAAATTATTTAAGGCATACACCATGTGAACAAAACGAAACAAAACTGAAGCTAACATATTGCACCAAGATGTGCAAGATGACTCTTTTTCTCCTGTCAATACCTTTGAAAAATCAATCCCACAAGTAATCTGAATTTTAGGAGAAGGGAAGGCAGCTACCAAAGATTCATTCCTCTGTATGCATACTGGTTTGTGAACAACAGCTACCATTCTATCCATGCTATTGTTGTTGCTGTCCTTCGCAATAGACAACCCAACTTGGTTGATTGCCTCGACCCACTCCCTTGCTGATCCATCTAATATAGGAACCTGCTCCATAACATTCTTGTTAGCTTTACCAACTTGATGTTTTGAGCAAATGAAAAGTGATACAAGTGCAAAAGGCTCATGGATTAATTCAAAACCAGTCATCTACTCATGTGATCAAGTTATCATGGCGGAAACGTAAGAAATTTAAGTCTTGATTATTTCTCCCTTGTTTCACAGCAAGTGGGCCCAGTACAACAAGGATGAGAGCAAACACCTACAATTTTATATGGATGCGATGCTTACACTAACACACGATTACATGAAAAAAACTTAACATGTACTAACGATCACTATAGACAACTCATCCACATAAAATTCTAATTACATGTCGCCCATTCAAAATGCTTAGAAGTAGCTGCATCCATGTCAGGCTTCTAACAATAAAATTTACAAATCTTAGAAAAACAAACTCCACCAGAATCTAAACAATCAAAGACATAAACAACGAACACCACCTCACCTCTTGACCACCGTCGATCTCGATCTCCGCGTTATCCACGCCGGCCGCCTCCATCGCCGACAGCAAGTGCTCCACAGTCCGCACCGCAGCACCGTCCTTGCGCAGCGTGGTGCAGAGCGGGCTTTCTACCGCGTTCTCCACCGTGGCCGGGATCCTCGCCCTCTCCCTCCCGTCCCCCACCACGAAGTACCTCCCCTCTCCCGCCATCGCCGGGGCCAGCTTTGCCGTGGTCCATGCGCCGGAGTGGAGCGTCGTCCCGGACACGAACACCTCCGCCGCCAGCGTTCGCTGTGGGTTCCCTGTCTGCCATGAGAGAGTGAGAGAGAGGAGAGGAGAGAGAATGAAGGTCAGGTGGTGGTTAGCGTTTAGCGTTTTACCTGTTTCCATGAGAGGGAGGCGGAGGAGGAGGAGGAGGAGGAGAGAGACGATAAGGCGCGAGTAGAGAATAGTTTGTGGCGCATGATAAGGCGGTGACGAGAACGTAGCTGCTGTACGGGTCCTTGTGAGTAGGGGTGTACATAGGTTGGGTTGGGTCAGGAATAAACTCACAACCTAATCCATATTGTTCGGGTTGAATAATTTTAAACTCATACCTAATCAATACCTAATACAGATCCAATCCAACCTAACCTACAAACTTCGGGTTGGGTCCAGTCGATTCTTGGGTTTTATAACGCTTGAATTTTATACAAAAAAAGATATAGGCACATCTATTATTAATTACAAAAAAAAATGATAATAAACGCATCCATTATTAAAAGTCAAAAAAATTAGTATGCGATACATTAGTGTTGTTTAGCCATCTAATAGTAATTTTCGCCATTAGTACAAGAGAATGGTACTAACTTAGCTAAATGACCAGAAGATTGTAAAAATTAGAGGATAATTTATGGTTTATTGATCCAAAAATAGCTAATAAAAGTATAATGGCTTAACAAACACAAGTAACTCTACTAATATTGTCTATGAAATATATACAAGTGCCAAGTGTGAGAAGTGAAAAAAGAAACTGTGATTAATGTTTTATACTTTTATAACTTAAAAACTATATATATATATATATATATATGTTGATGATATCATTTTTGAATCGACAAATGAAAATCTATGCAAAGTTTTTTCAATGATTATGCAAAAAAAAATTGAAATGAGTATGATGGGAAAATGACTTTCTTTCTAGGTTTACAGATAAAACAAAAAAAAGAAGGAATATTTATAAACCAAGAAAAATACACAAAGAAATTATTAAAAAAAATTGGTATGGATCGTAGCAAAATAGCTAAGACACTTATAAGTACATCTACTAAGTTGAAAAAGGATGTGAATGGTCAAAAAGTAGATCAAAAACTATACAAAAGAATGATTGGACCTCTTTTGTACTTAATAGTTAATCGACTAGACATAATGTTTAGTGTATGCCTGTGTGCAAGATTTCCAGCTTCATCTATGGAATCACAACTGAAGGCTGTTAAAAGGATCTTAAGATATCTACAAGGATCAATTGATTATGGATTATATTATCCCAGAAACTCTAGCTTAGAACTACTAGGATATAGTGATGCCGATTATGCTGAATATAAAACAGATAAAAAAAGTACTAGTAGCACTTGCCAATTTATAGGACACTCCTTAGTTTTATGATTTAGTAAAAAACAAAATAGTGTTGCACTTTCAACAGCGGAGGTTGAATACATTGCAACTGGTTGTTGTTGTACCCAAATTTTATGGATGAAACAAATTCTAAAAGACTATAATATAACATTATCTACAAATCCATTTTTTTGTGATAATACAAGTACAATAAATCTATCAAAAAATCTAGTTCACCACTCTAGAACTAAATACATAAAAGTAAAACATCATTTCTTAAGAGACCATGCTCTTAAAAATGATATTAAATTAGAATTTATCCCAACTAAGGAACAAGTGGCTAGACATGGAAAACAGGTCGGGCCGGCCCGGGCCCGGCAAAAACACCCGCCGACCGCGGGCCATGCCGGGCCAGACCGGTCGGCCCGCTTAGGCCCGCCGGATAGGCCCATTTCGGGCCGGGCCGGGCCGC
>JAMKQA010025755.1:0-28434 GCA_024699735.1 Posidonia australis
CAGAAGAGATGGAGAATCAAGCACAACACTAGGTTTTACGTGGTTCAGCCGAAGCCTACTCCACGGACGTCTTCTGGTGGTTTCACTAGTTTTCTCACGCACACTGTTGCAAGGTTACAGCACTTATTTATAGTGCAACATTAGGGCAAATCACTCCAAAGACTTATCAGGCCCAATAAGGATACATACACTTGTGAAGACTTAAACAGTCTCCACACCAGAGTAATCCTAACAGTTATGCCACATTCTTTCCTTTTCATTGTACATTTCAGGATTTGTAGACAAAAAAGAGGATTAATTTGAACCGTGAGCGAGGAAATGGAGTGTATCTACTGGTTCGTGATGATATACCGCAAAGACTAGCCTCTGTGGCATCTGCTTCTAAGTCTTCCACCTTGTAGCACTGCCACTTGAGTCATCCGTCTAATCACAAGCTTCAGTAGGTGTTGCATTGGTATTCAGTGTCGCAGTTTGAATGTGAGTCTTATCAGCTGAGTAAGCACCATCGTTCTACTTTTAAGCGATTGCGTCTTGTGTCTAATACATTTATGTTTCAGTTAACTCATTGTGATGTTTGGGATCCGTCCAGAGTCCAATCGGTTTCAGGACATAGATATTATATTGTCTTTATTGATAATTTCTCTAAAGTCTCCTAAGTATACTTACTCAAGGATCGTAGTCAGGTCTATGATATACTGAAAAGTTTTTTATGGAAATAAAAAATTAATTTGGTATCACTCTAAAAGTCTTACGCACTAACAATGCACTTGAGTTTATTCAGAATAAAATTTCTTCTTACTGTGCTTCATTAGGTATCATACATCAGACTTCATGTCCCCACACATCACAACAAAATGAGGTTACAGAACGCAAACATAAGCATATTTTAGACATTACTCGCACTCTCATGGTTCATACACATGTACCAAAGCAGTTGTAGTCAGACGTGATTCTTACGGCTACATATCTTATTAATAGAATACCTTCAGCACTTTCGGGAGAAGAAGTCCCACTATGTCGTTTTAATCTTTAGTCCAGTTTGTTCAGTCTGCCTCCCAGAGTATTTGGGTGAGTGTATTTTGTCCAAGACCTTTCCCCTAGTCTAGACAAGTTGTCTTCTCAATCCATTAAGTGTATTTTTGTTAGATATTCCAAAACTCAAAAGGGATAGCGTTGTTTCCATCCTCCCACTAGGCGTTATTTTGTGTCTATCGATGTCACCTTTTTCAAGTCGGTGTCATACTATGATGAGTCGTTCCCCACCAATGCGTCTGTCCCCCTTCTATCACCTGTTGAGTTGCAAAAAGATGAGGCTCAAAGGAAGCCTGGCTTATCGACAGAGGTTACTCGCCCCTTGCAGGTATACCAACGTCGCCAACGTGCTCCAATGGCTCCCACCACTTGATAATCCTCTTCTGAAGCTGCAAATCCACCCATCAATCCCTCAAATCTTCCTATTACCCTACAGAAAGATACTCGTTCATGCACTGTCCACCCTATTTCTCACTTTGTATTTTATAATTCCCTTCATCCTCGTTTCTTAGCTTTGTATTATCCCTTGTTTCTTAGTCACTTCCCATGAATTATTATGAGACCCTCTCTATTCCACATTGGAAGGATGCTGTGAATGAGGAAATGACAACTCTTACTAGTCGTGGCACGTGGGAACCAGTGACCCACCCTATTAAGGCTACAGTAGTCACCTGCCTATGGGCCTACTTAGTCAAATACAAAGCAGATGGCAGCATTGACAGATATAAAGCTAAACTAGTGGTAAGAGGCTTCACTCAAACATATGGGTTAGACTATGAGGAAACATTCTCACCTGTGGCTCGCCTCAATTCTATCAGGGTGCTTCTTTCTCCGACACTAAATCACTCCTAAGAGATGTGTGATGTAAAAAATGCCTTTCCGTATAGGAACTTACAGGAGTCTATTCTAATGGAGCAACCTCTGGGGTATATTGCTCAGAGAGAGAATCGTGTGTGTAGACTAAAGAAAGCGATCTATGGTCTGAAGTAAAATCCCAGAGTGTGGTTTAAAAAATTCAATTAGGTGGTTCTTACTGGTAGATTCCAGAGGTGTGCAGTGGATCATTCGATATTCTACAGGAGCACAGCTGGTGGATGTATTATTCTAACAGTATATGTAGATGACATACTTGTGACAGGTAGTGATGCTCAGGGAATTGTGGAGGTCAAGAATCATTTACAGGCCCACATTGTGACAGGTGTGCAGTGGATCATTCGATATTCTACAGGAGCACAGCTGGTGGATGTATTATTCTAGCAGTATATGTAGATGACATACTTGTGACAGGTAGTGATGCTCAGGGAATTGTGGAGGTCAAGAATCATTTACAGGCCCACATTGTGACAAAAGACTTAGGGAAGCCTCGCTACTTCCTTAGGATTGAGTTTGTGTATGCACAGGGAAAAATGACACCGTCGCAAAAGAAGTATGTCATGGATCGTCTATAAGAGAATGAAAACCCGAGTGCACTCCTATTGAACAGACACCTTCATTCTAGGACAACACCACAGAGTTGTTGGAGGATTTGGTCAGTATAGACGACTAATTGGAAAGCTTATTTATCTGACTATGACTCGTCCTAATATGTCATATGCAGTTAATCTTCTAAACCAGTTTAAGCATGAGTTTAGAAAAGTACACTAGTTGGGGGCCTTACGGATTTTATCATATATGAAGGATGCACCAGGAAAAGATCTAGTGTATAAAAAAAATGGACATTCCATGATTATAGCCTAGTCAGATTCAAGATACATAGAAGACGGAGGGGACAGAAAATCTATATCTAGTTTTTGTATCTATATGGGAGGCAATCTAATTACTTGACGCAACAAGAAACAAAAAGTAGTATCCAGGTCCAGTGTAGAGGCAGAATACAGGTCTATAACACAAACAGCTTGTGAAATGATGTAGGTGAAGTCATTGTTGGAACAGCTTAAGATTATGATAGAGATCCCTATGTCTATGCAGTGTGACAATCAGACTGCTATTTTCATTGTAAACAATCCCACTTTTTATGAATATGTGGAGGTAGACTATCATTTTGTGAGGGACATTATTATCAAGGACAATCTCTACTTCTTATACACAGTCCTCAGAGTAGTTAACTGACATATTTACACAGGATCTTATTGTTGGGATGTTTGAATCTCTATGTAACAAACTAGACGTTGTTGATATATATGTTCCAGTTTGAAGGACAGTTTTAAAGTATATATGGGTTATTTCTCATGTAATGTTATCTGGGTTATTGAATATCCATTTACCCAATGGTATCTGATCTCCCTATATAAGTGTAACCCTAATTACTCAATAGAATCAATTTTCACTCTTTCCACGTGACACAACAATGATGTAATGGAGACTAAATAGATATTTGAACAAACGGTAATGAAGACAAGCAGTTCCTCATTCCTCATAGAAGGATTTTAAAAAACAGGCTCATAAGTATGAGCACAACAATTGTAAATGTTAGCATGTCTTCAAATTGAGATTAAATCACAACAGTAGACGGACTGATTAATCAGTGTGACTTCTTGAAGTGGCCACTATTTGATCGACTATTCTTTATGAGGCTAGATCCTTTATCCCCTATCAATCACGGATACTGGGGCCAGCCAGCCTACTGAAACGCAAAACCAGTTGATTACGGCAAGGATACGGGTAGATTGCATACAAGAACTCACCGTTGGCGATAGCGTTTATCCACGTCGGTTAGACCATGGTATTTATCAGGTAATGGGAGCAGAGACTTTGTAAGAATCGCGAAAGACTTCACATAAATGGAAAGCTCTCCTGCAGAAGAATAAAAAGTGAGTCATTATAAGTGTAGAAGAAGAAAACTGAAATTTTAATGATATAATAACTAGAAAAAGTTAATGACTTAATAACTACATACAAGTTCTGATTACAGTAAAAACATTTCTCACTGGATGACCTTTCTCTGTCTTCTTTATGGAACCATTTGCACCTATTATATCACCAATGTCAACAAGTGCCTTCAACTGCTCAAACTGATCTTTTAAAAGGTTTTCCTTCTCGCAGTACAGCTGCAACAGAGTGAACAGCATCAGCACACAGTTGCTTGAGACATACATAGCTATACAGTAGCAATATTTCCTACTATGGATACATTAGAGACAGACTAACCAGAAGACAAATAACCTTTTGTTTATCGAAGGTGGGATGCCACCAAATTTATTGATAACATCAAAAAATGCATTAGTAGATTTTAAAGGCAGAAAGATTATACCACATATTCACATGACATCTAAAATAAAGGCTTTTAGCCATCTTTGGTTGAAGAATTGCAATTATTGCAAATTGGATCAAAAGACAGTATGTCAAGAAAAAATTGCAAGCAATACTTATATATGTTTACTTTATTTAAAAAAAGAAACCATCCATTAAAAAAACGCAAAACCATAGCCTTTCCTATTGGTGTGACACTTCTCATCAAAAAGAGCATCACAGATCAGTTGTGGTGAAGAAATGTTGTGGTGTGCTTTTTTTGGTGAAAGAACAATCACTTAGAATGCATAAAAGAAACAGATGCAATTCATTTGGAATCATTTTATTCCCACTAAGATCCAATCCTTAGCCTGGTAATTGCTTCATGGGAGTGTTCTCACTGAGATCACATTGAAACATCGGGGCTTTCACCTTGCCAGCAGGTGCTCTTTAGTTTAGGGGCAGAGGAAGATTAGTGATATCGATTCCTTGATTGCTCGAACATTAAAGGGCAGTGGCAGTGTCTAGTAGGACATGATGATAGCATGGATCGGTCTATTGACTGCTTCTAGTGCCCGGTCTTCTCATGGAATATAAGATGGAAAGAAGACACTAGTGTGGTATATGCTACCATATGCCTTAAGGTGGCTATGGTGGTTGGAATGGAACAATCAATTCTTTGTTGGAAAGAGTAGTGACCAACTCAAGTAGAGAACTAAGGTGTTAAAGTTGGTGATTGGGTGGCTTCCTCAAATTCTCACAAAAGTGTCAATTCTGATCAGGAAATCTTGGTTGGTTAGAGGAGTTGATGGCTATATGAAAGGGTCTTCCTTGACGTTTGGTGATGAGGATTGTTTGGTTTGATAAGAATGGTCAGTTCTCTGTTATTGCAGATAGTGGAGCATGGATTGGATGCACAAAGTTTATCAGGAATTCGCATGTGCCAAGTATAGTTCTAAATGTCGACATGTGTTGGTTTCCTAGCTAGGCTACACAACATTAAGTACTTAATGGGGCACATGGGGGGGTGGAGTGGGGTGTCACGGTCAACATGCTACTACTGTTGCGTCTTTCCTTCCTCTTTTCTGAGTTCTCTCCTCCAGTCCTCGCTGCATCTCCTTTCTTTTCTCTCCTTGCATCTCAATCAAACTGGGATGGTCCTCAAACTCCACATCTCCAACACTTTGATATTTTCTCATCTCTACTTTCTCTCCATATCAAATGTTGCAGGAACTATTTGTTTTAAACATATACTAAGCATTTTAAGTATAATTTATACATTTATTAAGTATTTTTAGGTACTATTTATATTTCAAGATATACCCTTTATACTTCAAGATATTTATATTTAGTTTACGTAGCATTTTTTAATAGTGATACATGTCTAGAAAAGTAATCTAAATAACCCTAGATCTCAATCAAACAGGAATAGTCCTCAAGTTCCACATCTCCAACACTTTCGTATTCTCTCTATGTTGTGGGAACTATTCATTTTGAATATATATTAAACATTTTAAGTATGATTTATACATTTATTCAATATTTTTATGTACTATTTATGCTTCAAGATATTTGTATTTAATTAATGTAGCATATTTTAATGTGATACATGTTAAAAAAAGTGATCTAAATAATCTTAGACGTAAATTATTACTTACTTTAACTTATCTTAGAATTTCAAACAAAATTCTAAATATTTTGACTATTTCTATGGACTTTCGTAAATTTACCATATTTCCACTGACGTCCAATGCATTTCCTATTTTTACCGAGCCGAAATTTGACAAAAAGCCAACATTTAGATTTAGAACCTTGGTTCCAACAAAGATCCAATTTTGTTGTGTGGCAACTGTTACATGGAGTCGTCTTAATGGAAAAGACATTAAAGCCTCGAGACTTCCAATTGGCGAGTAGAAGTTCTTTTTGTTAATGCGAAGGAGAAGACTAGTGGCACCTATTTTTTGGATGTTCTTCCAACAGTAGATGGTGGTTGAATCTTATTGAGATTGATTCTTCCATGAGACTTGATATTGACACCATTTGGACCAAATGGATGAGCATGAAGGCTTTACATGAGTGTAAATGGGAGATTTAGAAGATGTTGCCTCGTACCATTTGGTGGGGCCGATAGTTAGAATGCAATTGCCGTCACGTATCAAGAATGGAAGGAGGGTGTTTTCAAACCAGTTGTTTCCTGGTCAAAGGGTGGCCTGAATGGGGTTGAGACAGACGCAAATATTGGTGCCTGGTTAGGTGTTCCATGGCTTTATCAGGCGTTTTTTTTCTGGGTTAGCCATGTTTACTGTTAACTTTTTGTTGTTTTCTTTTTCTTGTTAGTTTTGTACCTCTTGTGCCCATCTTCTTGATAAAGGGGGTGATTTTGTTTTCTTTGTCTTTAAATAATATTTTCCTCTTTGGCCGCTCCAAAAAATAAATGTGTAGCTTTTTCTTGTTTTATTTTCCTAAGATGCTATCTCCCCAATGTTTCTTCTTATATTTGCTGTAGAAATGAGAGAATAATTGTTGTTATTCCCTCATAATCATGATAGTACATATAAATAGGATTTTTAAGACACCTTAAGCTAAATAGATATACAATAATCCATCAAACTAATAAGACTCGAATACATAATATATCTCTAACACTCCCCTACAAGTTGAAACATATATATTAATCATGCCAAGCTTGATATATAAAGTCCCAAATGCTTTAAGACGTCAACTAACTGCTCCAAAGTTTGAGTGTAGGGTATGGAAATAATACCTCTTATCATCATATCTCGTACATAATGACAGTCACCCTCTATAGGTTTCGTACGTTCATGAAGAATAAGATCATTGACAATGAATATAACTACTTGATTGTCACAATGCATAGCCATAGACATCTCGACAAGAAAATCAAGCTCCAACAATAATGACCTAACATTATCTCGCACGTTATCTAGGTCATGAATGCCTTTGCACTGGATTTAAAGACCACATTCTACTTCTTGCTACATCAAATGACTAGATAACCCCTTACAAATGTACAAAAGCCCGATACAAACTTCTTATCTCCCATGTCTCTGGTATAACCTGAGTCTGAATAAATCTTAACTCTCTAATGACCATTCTTCTTATAAACGAGATCGTTTCCAAGCATGCCTTTGACATAGGCTAGAACGCACAAGGATCCACTCCAATGTGCTCTTCTAGACTTATGCATAAACTAACTCAGTAAACTAACTACATATGATATGTCAAGCTAAGTGACTATCAAGTGTATGATTTTCCCAATTAGTCGTCTATACTAACCAGAATCTTTTAACAAATCTGAAATACTATTTCAAAAGGGTAATGTCTACTCAATAGGTATATTCTTTAGCTTGCAACCCAAAAGTCTCATCTCCTGAAGAAGATACTACTGAGACAATTTCATCCTCTCCCAGACATATGCAAACTTAATATCTAGAAAGTAAACTTTCCTATATCCTTAGTAACAAAGTGTGTCTTAAATTACTCCTTTGCCCCTCCAATACCTGCAACATTACTACCAGTCAACAGAATGTCAACAATATAAGTTGCTAAAATCACACAACTATTGGTGATCCTCCTGTAAAAAACAGAATGATCGACAATATATATCTAAAAACCACCTGTCATGACCAACTAACTAAACTTCTAAGACTATGTTTTAAGTTATAAATAACCTTCTTCAGCCTACATACTCTATTCTCTTCCTAAACAACATACCTTGGAGATTGTTCCATAAGTAACAAATAAGTCAAATTACCATACAAAAAGACATTCTTCACATCACCATACAAGAAAACATTATTCACATCTAGCGGACACATCTTCCACAATTGATTTATCACAATAGATAGAATAACTCTGATAGAATTCAACATGGCAATTAGTGAAAAAGTCTCTACATGGATGACGCCATATATCTTAGTGAAACCTTGAACCACCAATCTAACTTTATACCTGTCAACTATCGCATCTACCTTGTACTTTACAGTGTAAACCTATTTGTAGGTGACTACGCTTGCTTCGATTGAACAAGTCACCAACTCCTACGTGTCACAAGGCATCAATGTTGCTATTTCTTAATCCACAACTGCCTTCCAATGAGAGGTTAAGAGAGCCTGGCAATTCCCAAGACAAACTCAAAAAAGATGGACAAATCAGAACTACAAAAGGATGAATGAAGATAGTCATATAAAACAAAATTAAAAATACAATGAGCAGTGCAAGAACATGTACCCTTTCGTAATGCAATTGGAAGGTGGGAAGATTTGCATCCACGGAGGAGGATGGCACTGTCGAAGGAGGTGGGTGTATTTACTGGCGACAACAATATGCCTGTAGAGGGCGTGACACTTCCTTGTTCACAATGGAAGAGTCATTTTCATTTGTGACAGGCAACTCAACTACACACAATAAAGGGAGACGCTCAACCTAATGCCGTTCAATAGGAGGATGAAAACACTTATAACTCCCTATGTCTTAGAATAACCCATAAATACACATTTGATCAACTTAAGAGACAACCTATCAAGTCCAGAGGAGAGATCCTAAATAGATGCAACACACCCAAAAATCCTAAGAGTAAAAGGAAAAGTTGAGCATATGGTCAAAGACACCGAAGAAAAGCCTCACCTCTGTAGAGGACATCCTATTTATTAGCTAAGACAGTATAAGACCACAAGTATTTTTGAACATGCATCAGCAACGTAATGATACGTGTAACATTTAAAGATATATCTATACTTACGTTCAATAATACCATTTTATTAAGACATGTGGAGACAAGTGCATTGTTCATGTGCAAACATTTAGGAGTAACAACAAATTAATTTTTTATTTCATTGATAAAAATTTTAAGTACAATAACGACACGACTACAATCCTTAAGCAAATAAACCCAAGACACACGTAAAAAATTATCAACAAAAATAATATAATGATGATGACCAGACACAGATTAGACTCGAACTAGACCCAAATATCATAATGAACTAACTCAAACAAACTTTGACTCAACACAAGGGATGGACACCTAAAGGTAACATTACAGTACTTACCTAACTAATATGACTCACAATCAAATGTAAATACAGAAAATCAAGATAAAACTTGTTGCAACTTCTTGTAAGGAGAATGACCTAACCGGTGATATCATAGAATGGACGACTCAGAAGTAGATGCCATAGATGTCAATCCTCATAATACGTCCTTACGAACCAGTAGGTACACACCATGTCCCCATTCACAGCTCAAATCAAACCTCTTCCTCATCTATAAATTTGAGATGTGCAGTGAAAAGGAAAAAAAATCACATTACAAAACAATTGTTTCATAATGATACCAATAGAAAAGAGATTAATAAGAAAGTCACGTACATATAGGACATTTTCTTATTAAATTGAGAAAAGACCTGCACAATCTTCTCCCCATAAGCATAACAAGAACGACCATCAACAATAGCAACTGAACAAATATCAGGAAGCTAGGATAAATGAATAAAAAGTCTTTTGTACCGGACATATAAAAAGAGACACCTAAGTCAATAATCCAAATATTGTCATTGAAGGTTGTTGAATTTAGAGATAAAAGAGAGATATTCTCATTAGATAAAATGAGTTACATATTTATAAGATATCCAACTAAACGGATATCTAATTACCTAATAAACCAAATGGACATAAAGCTATAACTCTAACACTCTCCCTCAAGCTGAAGTATAGACATTAAAAAAACTCAACTTTGTACATAAAGACATGAATGACCCACAACTCAAATCCTTAGTGAAGATATCTGCTAGCTGCTCAGACAAATGAGTATGTAATGTAGAAATGACTCCTCTCAACACCATATTTCGCACATAGTGACAGTCCACCTCGATGTGTTTGGTACGCTCATGGAAGATAAAATTGTTGACAATGAAGATGGCGACCTGATTGTCACAAAACATCAGCATTGGAACTTCAAGTGGTGAGCCAATCTTAGAAAGAAGAGATTTAATCTACACCGTCACACATACAGTCTGTGTCATTGCTCTGTACTCTGCCTCTACACTATAACGAGACACAACGTTCTACTTCTTACTTCTCCATGTAACAAGGTTCCCCCAACATAGGTACAAAATCCTGAAATGGATTTCCTATCTCCACGATCTCCTACGTAACCTGAGTCTGAGTATGCTACCACATTGACATGGTCATTCTTTTTATAGATCAAACTTCTACTTGGAGAGCCCTTAATATAGGAAAGGACCCGTAAAACTCCACTCCAGTGTCCCTTTCTTGGCTCATGCATTAACTAACTTAGCAAGCTAACAGCATATGAAATGTAATAACTGTCAGATAAATAAGCTTGCCAATTAACCTCCTATACTGGTCGGAATCATCCAATAACTCAGAACTGGTATCCCAAAATGGAGGTGACTGCTCAATAGGAGTGTTTTCTGGTTTGCACCCCAACTATCCTGTCTCCTAGAGTAAATCAAGAACATACTTACTTTGAGATAACACCATTTTAACATGTTAGAGTTATAAGTTTATGTCATTTTAGGTTTATTGGGTAATTAGATATCCATTTAGTTGGGTATCCTATAAATATGCAACTCCTTCTATCAAATGAAAAGATCTCTCTTTTCATTTTTAATTTCAACAAGGTATCAGAGCACAAGCCTAAACCCTAGCCTCCACCTGCACCCCCAGTCACCTCGCCGAAAACCAATGCCGCCACCGCCAGAAACTGCCGCCGTCTCCACCAGATCTGGCTGGAATCCCTATTTTTCAGCCACTGCCGGCCAATCCAAGCCTCGTTCATCCCTCCCACCGCCTCCTCTTCGACCTCCAAGCCGTTCCATTGCTACAATAACCACCAACGGCCAGTCCGGTCGCCGCCGACAGGGTTCCAGCAGCCCCAGCCTCACCAGAGTGGGTTATTCAACCTGATTTCTCTCCCGTTTCTTCTCCATGCCATGTGGTAAGCTTTTTTATAGTTATTTGTCGTTGTTTGTGGGTGGATAAGTGATATCCACCAGTGATTGAGCCTCCGGATTGCGTGGTTGTCTCCCCGGAAGGCATTTGTGGTGCAGTTTTTTCACCGATGATCATGAAAATAGGTCTTTCTCTTCTATTTCCTGAAATTTCAGACCTTATGTATATTGTTTTTTCTTCATCATGGCCACACGTGAGAATTTCGTAAAGAACCTTAGTGGTACATCTGAGAAATTAAACGACAAGAATTATTTATTATGGGCACAAAGCTTCGAGACCTTCATTATTGCACATCGCAAATTAGGTCACCTCACCAAACATCCTCCAGATAGTAAAGATTCCTCATATGAAGATTAATTTGATGATGATGCCACCATCGTCTCTTAGATGGTCAATAGTAAGGAATCGTCCGTGGCTTAAGGAGTTATGATGTTGAGGCCAGCTAAAAAGATTTGGGACACTCTCCGTCTCACCTATGGTCATGAGAAAAATATCTCTCGGATTTTCAAGTTGTACGAGCAATTGTTCACTTTTCGTCAAGGAAATCGTTCTATTCCAGATCACTTTACCCCTCTACGATCTTTATTGGATGAGCTTGAGATTCATCAACCCCTGACGACAGATATTACACAGATAAGACAGTACTAAGAGGAGCTTGTAGTGGCCATTTACCTTTTTAGTTTATCTCCTGACCTCAGTTCTTAGATCAGAGGTCAGATTCTAGAGACAGACAGTGTCCCAGACCTGCAGTCTACTTTTGCTAGAGTTCTACACATATCCACAGCTACTCCATCTTTAATCTCCAAGCAGTCTGCTATGGCGGCCACCAGGGGGAAAGGACGTGGTAATTTCCGTGGTCGTGGTCGTGGTCGTGGTCGTGGTCGTTCTGAGGCTGAAGGACGATCTCGGTGTACCTATTGTAGTAGGACAGGACATCACATTGAGAGATGTTGGGATTTGCATGGACGGCCTTCTTCTTCCTCATCTGCACATGTTACTACATAGTCTACGCTAGCTCAACCCACCAATGAGGAACAGAGTTGATTATGACCGACTCTTACAGCTACAGGCCACTGATTCCACTGCTACTGCCTCCTATTCCACTTCCACAAGTACTAGTGCTCTCCTAACTTCCAAGAACTCCTCCTGGATAATTGATTCTGGTCCAAGAACTCCTCCAGGTACTAGTGCATCCTCTCACATGTCAAGTACAAAAGATCTTTTCATCCGTCTTTCTCAGTTATCTGATATTAGGTCTATAGTAATTGCTGATGGTAGGTCTTGTTCAGTGTCTGACGAAGGGATTGTGCAGGCCTCTTCCCAGATCTCCCTTGATAGAGTCTTATATGTACCTGACTTTCCTGTGAATTTGCTTTCTATCAGTGCCATTACCAAACAATTACGCTGTTTGGTAACCTTTTTCCCTTTCCACTGCATTTTTTCAGGGTTTTCGGACGAAAAGGATGATTGGTTTGGACCGTGAACAGAGAAATGACATGTACTTGCTGGTCAGTAACGAGATACCTCAAAGGTTAGCCTCTGTTGCGTCTACCTCTGAGCCGTCTTCACTGTAGCACTATCGACTAGGTCATCCTTCTTACAGGAAACTTCAGCAAGCCTTACCTTGGATTACCATCTCTCAGTTTGAATGTGAGTCGTGTCAGTTAGGAAAACACCATCATACTTCCTTTCATCAGTTGCATCTTGCATCTAATTCTACCTTATTTGAGTTAATACATTGTGACATTTGGGGTCCTTTCAGAGTCCCATCTGTGTCAGCTCATCGATATTATATTACTTTTGTTGATAATTTTTCAATAGTGTCTTGGGTATATCTATTGAAAGGCAGGAGTCATATTTTTTATGTACTCAAAACCTTTGTTTCTTAAATAAAAAATCAATTTGACATTATTATCAAATGTTTACATACTGATAATACTTTGGAATTTGTACAGAACCAAGTTGAATCTTATTGTGCATCGCTAGGCATTCGACATCAAACCACATATCCTCATACTTCTCAACAAAATGGGGTGGCAGAAAGAAAACACAGACACATTCTTGATGTCACACGTACCATCATGTTCCATATGAAAGTGCCCAAATACTTGTAGTCTAATGCAGTTCTTACTGCCACTTATCTTATTAATAGGATGCCTTCTACTCCTCTTGGAGGTGAGATTCCCCTTCGTCGTCTTCGTAAGGATGCTCACCTATTTTCTTTGTCTCCTAGGATTTTTAGTTATGTAGTCTTTGTTCAAGATCTCTCACCTAGACTAAATAAACTCTCTTAGGACAATTAAGTGTGTTTTTGTGGAATACTCCATGACTCAACGAGGATATCGGTTTTTTTTCCTCCCTCTGGTAGATATCTTGTGTCTGCCGATGTTACCTTTTTTGAATCCATGACTTACTATGGTGACTCTGGTGTTGACAGGGAGTCAGTTGTTGAGTCTGTCCCTTTACCCACTATTGTTTCTCCAATTCCAAATAATCCACCCCCTTGCAGGTATATTGACGTCGACAGAGGCCACCAACTCCTTCAACGGCAGAGCCAACCTCCTCCTCTAATGCAGCTTCGTCTCCTAGTGACCTGCACTTGCCCATTGTATTGACGTCGACAAATTCAACCAAGTAATATTGAAAGCAGGATTCCAAGAATGTACTGTAGATCATTCAGTTTTCTACAGGAGATCAGAGCAAGGGTGTGTGGTTCTGGTGGTTTATGTATATGACATTTTGGTGACAGGTAGTGACCAAAGAGGTATCAAGGAAGTAAAAGATTTTCTTGCTGCTCATTTTGCCATTAAGGATTTGGGGAAACCAAAGTACTTTCTTGGTATTGAGTTTGCTTATATAAATAGAAAAATGGTGTTATCTCAAAGAAAGTATGTTCTTAATCTACTCCAGGAGACAAGATAGTTGGAGTGTAAACCAGAAAGCACTCCTATTGAGCAGTCACCTCCACTTTAGGATACTAGCTCTGAGTTATTGGATGATCCAGGCCAATATCGGAGACTAATTGGCAAGCTTATTTATCTTACAGTTACTCGACCTAACATTTCATATGTTGTTAACTTGCTGAGTTAGTTTATGCATAAACCAAGGAAGGTGCACTAAAGTGGAGCTTTACGAGTCCTTTCCTATGTTAAGGGCTCTCCAGGCAGAGGTTTGATCTATAAAAGGAATGACCATGTTAATGTAGTAGCATACTCAGACTCAAGCTATGCAGGAGATCGTGGAGATAGGAAATCCACTTCAAGATTCTGTACCTATGTAGGAAGGAACCTTGTTACGTGGAGAAGCAAGAAGCAGAACGTTGTGTCTCGTTCTAGTGCAGAGGCAGAGTACAGAGCAATGGCACAGACTACATGTGAGATGGTGTAGATTAAATCTCTTCTTTCTGAGATTGGCTCACCTTCTGATGCTCTAATGCCAATGTTTTATGACAATCAGATTGTCATCTTCATTGCCAACAATCCTACCTTCCACGAGCGAACCAAACATATCGAGGAATCCTACCTCCTCTCATTCATTACCAACTGTATGGGACACTGTCTGCCCCTAAAACCCGAGAGATGTTTTTCTCATAACCATAGGTGAAACGGAGAGTGTCCCAAAGCTTCTTAGCCAGCCTCAACATCATAACTCCTCGAGCCACAAAAGACTCCATACTATTAACCATTCAAGAGACGATAGTAACATCATCAGCAAACCAATATTCATATGATGAATCTTTACTGTTTGGAGGAAGTTTGGTGAGGTGACCTAGTCTGCGATGTACAATAATAAAGGTCTTGAAATTTTGTGCCCATAATAAATAATTCTTACCATTTAATTTCTCAAATGTACCACTAAGGTTCTTTACGAAATTCTCACGTATGGCCATGATGAAAAAAACAATATATAAGGTCTAAAATTTCAAGAAATAGGAGAGAAAGGCCTGTTTTGATGATCACCGGTGAAAAAACTGCACCACAACCGCCTTCCAAAGAGACAACCACGCAATTCAGAGGCTAAACCACTGGTGAATATCACTTATCCACCCACAAACAATGATAAACAGTCGTGGGAAAGCCTAACACATGGCTTGGAGGAGAACAGGAGATGAAACAGGACTACACAACCCACTCCAGCGAGATTAAGGGCTCACTAGAACCCTAGATTCCGCCACCGGCGACGGCAGGGGAGGAAAAAGCCGCCGGTGGGTGAAAAAGAGGTTACGTAGGAGAGGGCGAAAAAGCCGACGGAATGGAGAGGGTTGTTGCGTAGGAGGGAGGCACCGACAGGAAGAACCGACGGCTGCAGCGGCAGCGGTGGCAGCGACGGGTGGCACCAAGGTAGGTGGCAAGGTTGTTAGGGTTTAAGTCAAGGAATCTAGTTGCTCTGGTACCATGTTGAATTTAGAGATAAAAGAGAGATGTTCTCATTAAAAAGAATGAGTCACATATTTATAGAATACCCAACTAAACGGATATCCAATTACCCAATAAACTAAATGGACATAAAGCTATAACTCTAACAGAGGCTACGAGGACACTATCACCTGAAGTCACTCAATAATAACATGAGATGCTGTAGATGTGGAGTCAATGGCCTATAACTATAGAAGTCACTCATAATCTACCTAAGAGATGGTCACAGTGTGCTCAACATTGGATGACATGGTGGGTGAAGTCTCTACAGTAACATATGCCATCAATGGTCAGCCAATCTTGTCCAAACACTAGTTTGCTTGATGTCCCATACGTCTACAATGCATGCAATGAGGTCAACCTCTATTATTTGTACGCCCTCCATGACTGGCCTCTCTAGAGGTACCGCACCGATGACCACGTGTAACTGCCATAGTTGACTGATTTGGCATTGAGACGGACGTGACTATGGAGATCCGTAAAACTCTTGGTAGAGTTTTTCTACAAGTTGTATCCCAAATCTTCTTTGTCAGACAAAACATCATAACTTCACGTGCAACTATAAGCTCCATATTGTTGATCAACCAAGAAACGATGGCCATGTCATCGACATACCAATCATCATATATATTGTCCTTACTGTCGGGAGGAGGTTCTATGAAGTGTTTTTAACTTCCGATGGGCTACAATGAAGGTCTTAAAACTCTTTGCCTAGAAAAGATAGTTCTTCCTATCAAGCTTCTCAAAAATCTCACTAAGATTCTTCACCAACGACTGGCAAGTGACCGTGAATACAATTGGGAAGAAGACGCCACAAAGGACTGATTTGAGTACAAAAAAACTAACTAGATCACCAATAGGGTAGTTGAATTGCTACTCCAACACATATGGACTTCACTAGTCCACACACCAACAATGACAAATGATTTTAGGGCAATTTAGGACATGGATTTGAACAACAATGTAACTGTCAACATTAATATTCAATCAAAGATGAGGGAAGCAAAAGGAGAGGAGGATGATGGGAGGAAAAAAGACGTAGGGAAAGTAGCAGGATGAGGAGGAGTGACCGAACAGGAATCCGACGGCAATAGGAGTCGCCGACCTTGCCGACGGTGGCAATGGCTAGGACCAATAAAGGTGGCAGCAAGCTATAATAGGGTTGCTAACAGTGGGGAGGCTATCGACAATCCTTGACCTGATATCCGTTTGCAACTAGAGTTAAGTCCTAGGTTTTCTCCGATGTAGAAATGAGAGAATAATTATTGTTATTCACTAATGATCATGAGAGTACATAATGTATAAATAAGGTTTAACAAGACGCCTTAAGCTAAATGGATATTCAATAACTCATCTAACTAATAAAACTCTAATACATAATATAACTTTAACATTTGTAATTTCTTTGGTTTGTCTTTTAATGAAATATTATCCTTACCATTAAAAAAAGAAAGAAACATATGCAGAAAATTGTATCCACTTCATCATATGTAATAAAGTATTGTCATTAACATAGGAAATTCACATTCTTTAAACTTATGAGCTTCTACCTAACTGAATATATGCTTGAGAATTTGAAGCTCGAGATCTCTCGAATTGAGATCCTTCAATAGAGGGTGTCATCAATAAGCCACCTCAACTGGTGTTACCATGACCACTTCACGTTAGAAAGTTCTCCAAAGAACCTTGTTCAGAGATCATGGAGACTTTTGGGGGGCTTCCACTGATATAGTACTTAATGGTACCACTAAAAAAGTCTCTACAACAACTACAATTCTTAATGAATTGTAGCACCCCCACCCCCAACAAATGGAGAGAAGGATTCCTGTTGCTATCTCCACATGGTTCAGTAGGCAACCCTTGGAAGACATTATGGGACTGCAGATCTATAACCAATAAGTATAGAAATCTTTACAGGGCTAATTTTTAGAACTATCATTACTATGGCTACGTTTGTTTGAGAGAACAACCACTCCCACCCTCCTGCCCGACATAGTTTCTTTACACAAACATTTGTGATCTTGTTAGGAGAGAAGTATAAATTCCTATTCATTTTAGTGTAGATAACAAATGAAATGTGCTCCTTCTTGGTGTGGGGTGAAACTGGATCTTGTTGGGAGCAGCTACAGTGCTCGATCCCAGCAGTTGAGTGCAGCTACAGTGCCCTAAACAAATGCAGCCTATGGCCTTTAATATAAATGTCACTTTTATAGTCACCTGGACTTTATATTTTGTGTTGCATACATGTGAAGAAAGATCAAGTGTAAAGGCTTTGAGGCATTTCAAATGAAGTGGAAAAAACATGAAATTCCTAGAGTATCGTTAGAATCAACATTCAGCGCTCAATTTGCACTTTCTTTTCTAAAAAACAGCACAGACCATTTTCACTTTCGAACTATATTCTATATTCAATTGTTCGATCCTACTTTGGAAAATGTAAAAATTGGACTAGTGATTATATATAAATAGACCCTTCCACTCATTACCAATTGATTTTGAATTAGATGTCCATATTTCAACGTGATATCAAAACTTAAAAAACAGTCATATGGGTCTAAGTCTACACACATCCATCTATGTCTAAAAGAGACACTTATAGGACTAAAAGAGGCCACAATTAAAGGAAAGTGTTGGAATAATCTTATATTTGAAAATATGGAGATTGGACTTGTGGTTATACATAAATGGACCCTCTATCCATTGCCAATTGATTTTAAGTTCAATGTCCATATTTCAACATCAATTACAGAAAGCGTGATGGTATATCTTCATGGTCTTCTTTCCTTGACAACTAGTAAAAACCACCTTAAGAATAAAGTTTGTGTAGCCCACAGGATTTATGGTGGCCTATCATAAGATACTTAAATAGCGAACGAAACATGTCTGACAGGGTTTCTCACACATTAACCACATATGGATAACAAAGTAGCATATACATCTACAAGTGATAAGCTTCCTGAACAAACTATAGGAAATATTTACAAACCTGTATTGTTCCTGAATCGTCTCTTAACATCAAGAAAGCAAGTTTTCCAAAGACTCTACGAGCAACAATTCTTCCAGAAACTGATACTGAATCTTCTTTGCACTCTTCACCATTTCCCAAATAACTATACAAATCTTGGAGCTCATTATTATTGTGGCTCCTATCCCATTTATAAGCATATGGCTCAAAGCCCTTGCTCCTCAGTTCTTCAACCTGCCAGACATGATAGAGTACAGAACCATAATTTATGAGTGAAAACCAAGAGAAAGCCAGCAGTATAATCAGTTTCAAAGTAAACACAATTGATGGAGGGCGAGTTCAAGATTGGGCGATGTATGGATTAATTAAAAAACCAAATCAGAACTTAAAATTTAAGACGTCCTTTTGATCACCAAGCAAATCGATTAGACACTCTAGGAATCAACAAAGCTTGGCAGGCTTGGATTTAAGGAAAATGTGCTTTACTTGGTTGAAATAAATCGTATCATAGTGTTTATTTGAGAAAGCTAGTGTTAGAAATACATACGCCCACTCAGTCGAAATTGTTGTTGTAGATTTTAACTACTTTACAACAAAAGGAGCATGTTAAACTGAGGTGTGCTTTCATAAATGAGGTAAATTGCAAGTCTAGTTTCTGTCACAAATAGAATTCCTACTGAACCGTTTAACATGAGAAGGAAACAGAGTCTCTCAATCAATATAGAATAAAGAACCGGAAAAAAAATGCACTGCACATGAAAAGGAAATGAACGTTGAGGGAGGAAGAGTTGGCGGTGACCTTCTCGAGACGAATGGCGCGAACCGAGTCCCTGTCGGAGGCGATGGAAGCAGCCCTCCGGCGGCGGCTGGGGCTACCAGAGCCAGCTGCCGGAGAGGATGAGGTAGTGGCAGTGGTAGTGGTAGTGGTAGAGCTGGTGTTGTTAACAATAGAGGAGGAGGAGGAGGAGGAGCAACATCTGATTCTGGCACTGGTAGCCGAAACCCTAGAGAAGCGGAGGTGGTGCTTGAATGGGTCGGGGCAGACTCCCCACGCTCTAAGGCTGAGGCAGTCCATTTATTCTCTGCTCCGTGAGCAGAGGCAAAGGGATGAGATGAAGAAATAGGCAGGACGAAAAGCTGAGGCAGTAGGCCTATCCTATTATTCCTCCGCAGCTTGGAGGAAAGAGGAGGTATCATATGGTTTTTACTTTTAATCCGAAAGTTCGTAATAATATTGCGATTTCTACCACTTACTATTAGGAATGTATGTAGTTCGATTAGATTCGTTAAATCGAAACGAATTATTTTTTATAATTCGATTTAATTTAGATCCATTTAATGATTTGATTCACCCCCTCCCGCACCAACCGTGTTCTACCACTCCCTTTGACACCGCCCACACTTCGTCACTTTCTTCCTGTAGAGTGTAGACTTGAGACTCAACTAGGTGCACCGCGACACTCCACTGATCCCTCCTGCAATGCTTACCAACACAACTAAATCACCCATCAACGTACAGGTTACGTTACCTTTTCTGCTAGCTGATCTTAAGCCCTTGTGTACTAATTCCTTAGCATTCGTTTTATATGATTGCAGGCTTAGTCTTCAGTCATCACGATTCTTGGTTTCTTCACAAAACATTTCCTCACCAACTCCGATGATGTATTGCTATTTCATGTTAAAGTAATTTATAACTTTAGTTTCTGTTTATACAATAGATGCTCAATATTAGAGATAAAAATGTCAACAGCAACAATTATGCTATAGAAGAGAACACAAATGAGACAGTGTCCACAACTAATTTTGAGTTTAAGGTATGCAAGGAAAGAATTAGTAAGGAAAAATCTAAGGCTTAGGATCACTTTATATGAGAAAAAGATACTTTTGATAAATTGAAACAGATATTATGTTATTATTATAAGTCTGAATTTTCTTCGTTAACTATCACTTCTAGTTTAAAAACACATCTTATGATATGTTCAAAGTACAAGGTAGACAATTATGAAGCAAAAAACATTAGCATTCAATGCAAATGATGTGGTAAAAATAAAAACTAGTATATTGGAAGTTTGAAAATGATAAAGTTAGAAAAACTTTTACGAGAATGATTGTTATAGGAGATTTGTCTTTTTTACTTTCTAAAAGTGATGGATTTATGAATTTTATAGTTATTAGAGATGTCTTGAAAGTTCATGAAAGTGAAAAGTCAAATTTAAAAGCAATTTTAAATAGGTTCACTCAAGAAATTTCCCTCACTAACACAGACTTCAATATAAAAAATGTCTTATTCATGTCTTACAGCTCATTTCATCGATGGAGAATGGAAATTTTATAAGAAAATCATAAGTTTGTGTGTGGTTCCTAGTCATAGTGGTAAAGAAATTGATTAAATAATTGAATTATATCTTTTTGATTTAGACATAGAAAAGGTTATGTCCATAATAGTAAACAATGGCTCTTCTAATGATGTTGTTTTAAAATACTTAAGAAAAAATCTTCAAAAAAAGAGCAAACTCATTTGTGTTGGCAAGTTTTTTAACGTTAGATATTGTGTACGTATTTTAAACTTAACTGTTAAAAAAGATATAAATGAGGTATAAACTTCAATTAATGCTATTTATGAGTAGTTAGATATGTTAGAAGTTCTCCTGTTAGAGTTAAACGATTTAAAACACATCGAACAAGAAAGAGTAACACCTAAAGTATCATTATGCCTTGATATACCAACAAAGTGTAATTCTACCTACCTAATGTTAGAAAATGCTTTAAAATTTTAAAAATAATTTGAAAGGATAGAGGAAGAGACACAATTTATGCATGACTTAAAGTTAACACCTCCAACTACTGAAAAATAGAATAACGCACAAATTCTCATTAAGTTTTTTAAATGTTTCTTTTATGACATTAAGACATTGTCTACATCTTTGCATGTCACATCCAATTCATTTCAAGTTGAAGTATGTCAAATTTTGTTTTGCTGTTGTTTATAATGAAGTGACTATTGTTGTTGAGTTAATGAAAAATGTGGAGAACGCATTAAGAATTTTGTACAAAGAATAACAAGCAATGTATTCAAATATTAGTATATATTTCACATTAGTTGGGGATCACAAGTTATGGATATGGTTGAACAATAGGAGGATGACTCGAAATATTTGAAATTGACATTTCTAAAGAAGTTAGAAGAGGAAATGTGAAATTCAGATTGAAGTTGGAAAAGTACATAAGTGAAAAATGTGAACATGAATAAGTCTTTTTTAACATTTTGACTTAGTGGAAAGTAAACTCAAGTAAGTATAAGATACTTTCTTACACTACAAGAGATGTTTTTACCATTTCAATTCCCATTGTTGCTTAAGAATCAACATTTAGCATGGATGGTCATGTACTTAAACAATATAGAAAAGCAATAACTCCAATATTTGTGGAAAGTTTGATATGCATTGAATCTTGGATAAGAGATACATTTCTTAAATTTGAAGAAAATATTGAATAACTTGAAAAAATTGGGATGTCAGGCAATTCACTTTCATTTATTTTTATCATTTTGTGTAATTTTAATAATAATAAATATGTTTATGATAATTAACATTTGACATTTCAGTTGTTCTCCTTTGTAGTCAATGAAGGTAAACAAAAAGGGGAAAAAGTTGAAAGATGAGGAACCAAATTATTTGATACATGTAATAAATTATTTGATACATGTAACTTTCATTTGATGTGCAATAATTTATTTCTATGTTCAACTAATTATTATGTGGATATTTTATTTGATACATGTGGTGATGTAAATGCTTTATTTTAGTACTGGATGCCATTATCACTTTCAAATGTCAACATATATTTCATAAATATGAGATGCAGATGTGTGGTTAAAGATTACTGAATGTTGATGTTTTATTGAGCTACATTGGGCTGACATGTTGCTGATAGGGGTGTACTGTGTACATGAGTCTGGGTTGATCCGAAAATCGAACCAATCCAAACCACGTGGGTTGAGTTGGGTTGGATTTTTTTAATTATGGATTGGATATGGGTCGGAAAATCCCAAACCCGAACTTTATGGGTTGGGTATGGGTTTCAAGCTTGGGTTACCTAACCCGACGAGAACCCGAAGGTGTGTTTATATATATATATATAATAGTAATTATTTATATTTATAAATACATAATATATATATTTTTTTAAATTTATAAAAGTATAAAACATTAATCACAGTTTCTTTTTTCACTTCTCGTCCTTGACACTTGTATATATTTCATAGACAATATTAGCTATGTTTGGATCAATAAACCATGAATTATCCTCTAATTTTTGCAGTCTTCTGGTCATTTAGTTAAGTTAACACCATTCTCTTGTACTGTATTTTGTGGTTTGATGTTGAGAACTCCAGGAATACGAGATTTCCAAGATGATTTCTATCTTGTTCTTCCCTAATATTCTTTTTTATAGAGGAGGCCAATAACTCCTCATATCCCTCCACCCAAAAACATCTCTATGATTTAAGGGAGGAAATTTTTTCCTTTCCTGTAACATTCATGGTCTTCATTGACCATTTTCTGTAACGGAGGTGGTTTAATGATCATATCTCAACATAAGCGGTGGTTGCTTAATCACAAGGGAAAATAACGACAACCAACTTATTTTACATCTTCGACACAAGATCAACTTCCTTTTCAACCAAGACTAGAACAGCCCTAGCCTCCGCAGCCTGCAACCTCCGCTCCCCGTAGGCCGCAACCTCCGCAGCCTCCCCGCAGGCCGCAGCCTCCGCAGCCCCACCACGCAGCCTTCGCACCCCGTAGGCCACATCCTCCGCAGCCCCACCACGCAGCCTCCGCATCCCACAACTGGCAGCCCGCACCTGGCACCCCGCATCCTCGGCAACCCGCACCTGGCACTCCGCAGCCCACTGTGCCCAAGCCCCCACAGCCCACGCTGGCTGTAGTTTGGGAGGAAAGCGATTTGGGAGTCAACATTTTGTTAGCTCAGAAAATCTGCTGCATTTCGTCTTTCCTTCCGATGGGGGACCATCTAACCTTGCACTTCAGGAGAAGGCGACCCCGATCTCTCCACCTCTCAGGATAGATCCGGTCACTCTGGGAATCGCTCCGGAAGGCACAGCGAGGGTCAGGTAAAAGGCTCTGGCGAGGTAAACTCTTTGAGCCCGTTTGTGGTAGTTCTGTGCCTGCTCTCTTTGGTTCTCTCGACACTTTGTCGACTGGATCTGTGATTTTCTGGAGTGATTCGGGAAGAATTGTTTACATGTGCATCTCTGCGGTTTCTTCCCCAAAACTACTGCCTCTTAATAGATTTTACCCTAATATCTTTGTGGACTCTATCATTTACTATAAGGCTCTGATTACTGGTCAATTTATCTATCTACGATCCTATTATGTGTTTGAAGATATAGAGATGGATTGCTCTTTTAGAAGTCCAAAAAATTATAGGCTTCACTTACATCATGTCCTGGGAGAAAATACAAGAGTAGCTAGGGCTGTTCCAGTCTTGCTTGTGACGATGATTTTAGAACTGATAATATTTATGATTTGCCTGGGAAATTTTTAAGTTATGCTTGTGATGATATCCGTGGTCTAGGTATGGGGGACAGTTTTGCCGCTGTACCTGAAGGGTGTTTCTTACCCCTTCCGGCTCCTCCGGCTTATACCTTCGATAGGGCGATAGGCTCTTGCCGGAACTCCGACTCCGGCAACTGGCGGAGGCGGGACTCCCTATGCACTGACACGCATACAGCCTCTGCAGAAGGATTTCAAATCCGAGGCTCTTGCGAACGCTTTGTGTACGGGAAACGAATTTGACAATGGGATGGCGTTTGATTTTTACCGCCTTTCCCAGGTCCCATCTCTGCCTCTCTCATCTGACAGTCGGTACACCTTCTTTCCACCTGGGCTGAAATTTGAATTATTTTTTACTGGCACTCATACTTGAATTCAGATTCTTTGGCTACAGGCTTTGAGAAAAGTGAAAATTTGCGGGCTATGTCATCTTTCCAGGAAAAGAGGGAGTCAGAGCAAAGTTTATTGCCTCCCAATGATCCCCAACTTGAGATGATGTATAATACTGGGACTTTTGCTCTTTAGGGAGACAATCCTCACTTGTGATTAACTTTTGGTTAATTGATTCACAACGGAATACTGAAAGAGGATTTTTTTGCTTTATTAAAAAAAAAAATTGCTTGTTCGTCACCTGCTGAGTGACGGGGTACCATTTTGTTAATATTTTGTTGGACGCAATACTTCGAAATACTGTGGTTGTAAATTTGTTAAAGTAATAGAAAGAAAAACTAACTACCGTTTACCAAAAAAAACACCATTCTCTTATACTTTTAGAGAAAATTATTATTACATGGCTAAGCAACATTAATGTATTGCATGTCAATTTTTCTGATTTTTAATAATGGATAAGTTTATTATCTTTTTTTTTTGTAATTAATAATAGATGAGCCTGTATCTTTTTTTGTATAAAATTCAAATACTATAAAACCCTTGAACTGGCCCAACCCAATCCGAAATTTGTGGGTTGGGTTGGGTCTGGATTGGGTATGGGTTAGGTATGGATTCAAAAGTATTAAATCCGAATAATATGGGTTGGGTTGTGGGTTCACTCCTAACCCGACCCAACCCGACCCATGTACACCCTTAGTTGCTGGTATTTTGAATTTGAAATGCAGATTTTGTGGTTAAGATTAGAGCCATACAGTGTTGTTTCTTTTTTTTCACGTAGAATGATGTATTAAGGAAGAAATGTTGCAGATATGTTGCTACTATTTTGACTTTGAAACACAACTTTTGTAGTCATGATTAGAATTATATCTTTTTTTTCCTTTATATAAAATGTTGTATTAATGGAGAAATGTTACTGACATGTTACCACTATTTTAACTTTGAAACGTAACTATTGTGGTCAAGATCAAAACCATATCTTGTTGTTTCTTATTTTTATACAAAACGATGTATTAAGAAAGAAATCAATTCTATTTTTGACTACAACATGTTTTTATTTTTAATGATTGTATATTAATTACGACATTATGTAATCATGTTATATTGTTTAATCAAACATGTTAGTTGTAGTATTATGTATATTAGTTGTATCTTTCACTAATTATCAATAAATAATATTATTGAGTTATGTTTTGATAAATATTTAAGTTGAAAACTGAGAATTGAACCAAACTGATTAACATTTGGATAATTTGATTTGATTCAATTTTAAGTACTTACACAGTTCGATTCGATTCCAATATAATCAGAACCAATAAGTATAGTTTAGTTCATGGTTCTTGTTAGAATCGAACCATGTATACTCCTATTAACTATATTTCAACTAGTCAAAGTATGTGGTTATGTAATTTTGGAACTAAGTTGGAATTTTGCAAGGACAAGTTTTGATGTTAATATTATTAAAGATTGGTCTCAATTTACTATTGTTTAAAAAAAAATATTCAATTTCTACTCTCCTTCATTTCATAGTAGTTAGTTACTAACATGAAAATTTAAATATTGCTTGAGATTATGGAACCATGACGTTCAAGGTCCCAATCAATACCCTCCTTTTTAGCATTTTAATTTTAGTGATATATGGTTCTTTATCAATACCCTCCTTTTTTGCATTTTAATTCTAGTAATATATTGTTTTATTTTATGATTTATGAGTCACCCTAGGAAATTTTTTTGGAGGCAAGATAATTAAGAAAATAGTTCGGTCATAAAATCCATAGCCAATATTATGTTCAAAAAACGTGAGAGGAACACAACAAACAAACAATCATAGGAGGAAGGCAAGGTAACATGTGTTGACTGGTGGTCATGAAGACCACCGACCGTTACGGTCAAAGAAGAAAACGATCATGGTTTAATGGTGTTAATGGTGGCAATGATTCGTCGGAGTTATTGGCCGACGTAAATCAAGGAGTCGTTACTGAGGCGGAGGGAGGTGAAGATGTTGAGACTCAACTATAAATAGATGGGAAAATGAAGGGAAAAATATAAGAGAAAAACATACCTCATTTTCTGGAAAATCCACCTCGCCGGAGTCCCCATACGACGATCAACAAGTGGTATCAGAGCCACACTGCTCCGTCGTTGTCCGCTCCTTGCCATCCCGGTGCCATCGTGTGCGCGGTAGTCCCTCATTCCTCTACACTCACGAGTCACCGACGCCCTCAGCCCCTAGCTTGCGTGCGAGAACTCCCTTGCTCCGCTCGCGGACGCCCACTTCCCAGCCCACTCGCGCCGTCACCTCCACCTACGCACTCAGTCCCGCGCATAGCTCGACCACCGCTGCCCTCACCTGAACCGCCGCTCTTCTGCGCGGTTCTGCCCCTGCGCGCGGAAGCCTGCGCCGCTCACCATCCCAGCACGCGTTCACTGTCGCTTGCCCGCCGCTGCTCTCCCGCAAATCCCCTGCGCAGACACCCGCGCCAGCGAGCCCCGAATCCCTCACGCGTGCCTCCTCTGTTTTACCCCTTCTCAGCCTGCGTTTTCCAACACAGGGTAGGCATTTTTTTTACATAAGGAGAAGAGGGGTGGGTGCATATATAAATATATTACATGCTTAATTAATTTAAAAATAAGGGATTAAGTTAGCATGTTTTAATAATTGTTAACTGCATATTCACATATTGTTTATTATGAAAGTTTGAAGATATAAATTTGAAATTAAAATTTTTCATGTTTTCTGAAATTAATAAGTTAAGTGGTCATTATTCTTTAATAATTTGTTATTAAAATTCACAATCTTTAACAACATAGATCTTATATATTATTGCATATTTGATAAGAAATTAAAGATATTGGTAATTAAATATTTTGCATGTTTTAAGAATAAGATATATGTGTCAGTTGTTAAGAAATTAACTATTCAATTAAGTTACATATTTGATTAATTAAACACTTGATCAATAAGTAATTAGAAAGCACCATATCTGTTTTAAAATTCGGAGGCGCACATATCAGGCGCACCTAAGTGGCGCACCTGGCAGGCGCACATAGGTGGCGCACTTAAGTGGCTCACCACACAGGCGCGCCACACAGGCGCGCCCATTCTAGTGTAGTGGTTTCTTCCTTTGCATTTTTATTGAAGAACTCATAAACCTTGTTAGTTTTGAATATTATTTTAGTTCTGGAATTTTTTGTTCATTATTTGTTTGAGAAATTACACAAATTTTAAATTGTATAACTACATTTGTTGTAGTTTTAATGGCTAGCAAACTGTTCACAACTGAATTAGCTAAAATAGAGAAATTGAATGGACTAACTATGAGATGTAGTACCGGAAAATCAAACATGCACTAGATTATGACAATATTGAACAAACTATAGAAGCTAATCCTCTGGAATTGCCAAATGCCGTTTCAGAAGCGGAAATTTAAAAACATGAAAAGTTGAAGATTGATGACAAAAAGGCTAAAAACCTTATGTTCATGTTTATGAAGGATAGCTTGTTAAAATATTTTGAAATATACACTACATCTTACACATTGTGGAATGCTTTTGTAACACTTGTAAAATTCATTTTGTAATTATTTACATTTTATGAATTTTATTTTCTTGGACAAGTGTTACTGTTCCAAGGCCCATTGTGTGGCTTTGTGCTTTTGGGCTTGGGCCTCGTTGGCTGACTTCTTTTTGCGTGTTCCTGTGCGTGGTTTGACTCTGTGCTTGTGGGGTCCGCTTGCGTGTGGGCTGGTGGTTGAGGCTGGTAGTTGGCCTCGCTGGTGGTTGAGGCTGGCAGTTGGCCTCGTTGGAGGTGGCTGGCGGTTGGTTGCTGTGTGGTG